>LPNX010271308.1:191865-295864 GCA_001517045.1 Pseudotsuga menziesii | reverse complement strand
TATTTTGTTGCTATTACATTTTTTTAATTTTGAATTTTTTTATTAAAAAGTGTTGGAGTGACTATGGATTAAGCTAATTCACCCTAGTGTCAATAATTTTTCTTTTCTCTAGAAAATATTATGTTTTGAAAAATGCTCGAATTATGATATTATTGCTTAAAATATGTAGTTTCCTTCAGAAAAAATATCTCATATATTGCATTATTACATTAAAGATCTAACTTGTTGATAAAAAAGAATCTCATATGTTATATCATTGTGTCAAAGCTTTACAATCTTTGAAAATATTTCTTATATTACATTATTGCTTTAAAATATACTTTTATTAGAAAAAATGCCTCATATATTGAACTATTGTGTTAAATATTTAACTTATTTCAATTTAATTTTTATATCACTCATGCTTTCCTAACACTTTAATATAAAAAAGAATGGTCATGCTTGGTTACCATTTTCCATCTATGCATCCTATTCACATTCCTTTGCACCTCCTTGGCAATTGCCAAAAAAAAGAGCATATACATTTAAAAGAGAGCAAGCTAAAAATATACACTAAAAATTCAAGATGAATATTTAAATTAAAAAAATGATGCATTACACCTACGAATCTGATTTTGATTTAAATGGTCATTTCTTGGGCAAATAGAAATCTTTTGGGATGACATGAAAATAGTTACAACTAAATATGATGCTTTGAATACACACATACTAGAATGGTTCAATCACTCAATCTAGAAAAGAAACAAGATATAAAAGTTCAAGATCATCTAGCTACACCAATAAGCCACAGTCATTTGGGTTGTTTGAAAATACGATATTATTTCTTAAAATATATAACTTTTATTTAGAAAAAATACATCATATATTACAAAGAAATGCTTCATATATTACATGATTGCATTGAAGATGTGACTTATTTATTTAAAAAAAATAAAAATCATATGTTATATCATTATGTTAAAACTATATAACTTTTTTAAGATGTCTTAATTATTAAAATATAACTTTATTGAGAAAAAAATGCTTCATATATGACATTATTATGTTAAATATACTTATTTCCATTTTTTTTATAATGTTTATATATATTTAACACTTTAATTTAAATAAAAAAATATCATTTACCACTTCCGATGTATTGGTCTTATCTGCTGGAGTTACTTTTCCACCCAACCATTTGCACCGATCGGACGACCTAGTTCGCGTGAGCTTTCACATCACGCATTGCTGGTCATCCGATAGGTGCAATTGATCGGGTAAAAAGCATCTTTACACTTGGTAGACAATCTACTAGTTCACGAATTCAGTAATATAGTTATATTATCAAAGATCAGATGTAAAAATAAAGCTCTCATCTCTATAGAATTGACTAGCCACCAATACACTTCATGAGAGACTTGCTATTTGATTATTTATAAAAAGAAAATGTAAAACCAGGACTTACATTCCCAGCCCGGTATCAGAGCGGTGAAGTAAAGCTTCAGTGATTATATGCTCAACGGGAAACCTCGTAATAGTTATATTCATCTGTGAATCCGTACATAATTAAACATTTTACTTTTAAAAAACTATCATAAGATGAATAAAAGTCAAATCACAATCCAATCATATTATTAATCAATGGGAAAGTAAATAAATAATTTTTTGAAATATTTAAAATTTGTTTTTTTCAATTTGTAAAAAACATTAATTATAAGTTTTAATTGGTTTAACTTATATAAAATCATACATTAATCCATTATGTAATATAACTAAATAATTTTTTAAAATATTTAAAATTTATTATTGTTCCATATCTAAAGTTAAACATTATAAACGAGTTTTAATTTATTTAACCAATATAAAATCAACCATAACTAAATAACTTTTTGAAATATTTAATGAGTGTAAAGTTAAATGTTGTAAATTAATTTTAAATTGTTTAATTAATATAAAATCAAGGAGTGGTCTATTTATTAGATATTTTGGATTTTTAGATGATTATTTTAACATAATTGTTTTTTTTTTCTATAAATTTGAATTTGGAAATGTTTAAATAATGTTTTTGAATATATAAATAGATTCAATATCCTCAAATTTCCCAAGGGCATCAAGAGTATGTAAGTTTAACAACTATCATATGATTTTTAAGAATTAATATAAAATTTACAGTATATGACGCTAGTTTTTTTTTTCAAAAAAAAAACAATTGCTATTACACATCTCAGCATATCTTCGTCACCCTTTCAGTCTAGTTGGAGCATACTTTGAGTCTTTTCTCTTAACTACACCAAAAGTTCAGATCTATATCAACATGAGATCCAACCCTTCGCTACCAAGATGATATACAGAGGTATTCCTTAAACTATCATGACAAAAGGGACAACCCCCTTCTTTCCATAAACAAAAAATGCATACATAATATTTTTGTGAATCTTAGATGACTATCAAAAGAAAAATATGCCAATCTACCAATTCAGTACCTTCTTGAATTAGTTCTTCCTCAAAAATTTCTTGAAAATGCATAATTCTAGCTTCACTTTGATTTGTTTTTTTCGACAATATATCTACTTCAATATTGTACACTCTGGAATATACGTTTAAAAGTGATATGGTTGAATGATTAGATTAAATCATTTATTCTTCTACACCATTGCTTTAACTGGAGAACCTCAAGGTTGTAAGTTCCCTTTTCCCATTCTATCAATACCTTCAGATCACCCATAATTTTGATAGAATCAAAACCACAAGTTTTAGCAAAAAAGAGAACTTTGCGCAGGCCTAGCAGTTCAGCTTTTGTATTGCTCCTTGAACCTCCACCCATGGGATCTCCACTCATTGAAACTATGCCATAGCTCCTTCATTCATGGGATAATAAATAATACCCCTAATTTCACTAGATATTTATAAATTGCTTGTTTTTACTATATACCACTTTTTATACCCCCCAATACCTATAAACCCCCGATACCCTACTCCCCACACCCAAATACCTACAATATATTGACCTTATTTTTCACAATTTAAAATCCCCCATTTATGAATGAATGTGATAAGATATTTGCCAACAAGGTGAACCCCCTGTGCCTCCACCCATCCAAAGATTGAAGAAATGCTTTTCATTCAATCTGACTACCATGCCACTCCCGCAATTTCTTTCAATTGAAGAACCATCAAAATATCCAGTCGATATTAAAGAAGAAGGAGTAGTGTTGGTGAATTATATGTCAAATAATTCACAGTATTAAATTGTCAACCCAGGGAGGTAGCTTGTGAGATGCAAACACTATATGTGCAGGATTAAAGCTTAATCTAGCCTAATCTAACCTAATCTAGTAATAATCAACTATATTCAATATTAAGGTCCTAGTGCTAACTAAATCCAAATTCTATAGAGCACTCAAATTTTCAAGCTTTAATAAAAGAAAAGGTATGAAAACGAAATACTCCTCAAGCCAAATTCGATATAATCCTAATTCTAAAACATATCCATACAAGTGTAAGAATCTAATGATAATTGCTCAAATTCATATGACTCAGAAACTAGTTTAAATGTATAGAAAACTATGCAGCAACATAGAAAACAGATCATGTGACAGAAAGTAAACTGTAAGTTTAAGAATTGATATCAACACAAAGTTTATTGTTCAATACAATATGAAATGAGTTGCTGCCAAAATTGTAACTACATGAATTAAACTCACACCTAAAGCTACAGCAAGATAAATAAAATTTAAACTTGCAGACCTTAAGATTCAAAAAGAATAGTACCACTAAGTATCTTACATTCATAAATCCAAACTTGCAGAAAAAAATGCATGTATTAAACTAAAATCTAAAGCTACAGTAAGGTGGGTATATTTCGAATCTATAAAACTAGATATTCAAAATAATGCTTCAATTAAATCTACACAGACATCTGAGCTCTTTTCTAAATCATCAAACATTGTGCACATCAATTCAATAATGATAGAACAATAAGAAATATGATCAAAGCATATACAAATTCATTTTTATAATTGCTTGTCAATTATACTAAATGAAATTCTCACATCTAATAAAAACATAAACTAATTAACCAAATATCTATTCTTAACAGAAACTAAAACTAAAGAGGAAAGGGATTATGGTCCTCTTGGTGGATCCTTTCCATCAGGACCACAAATCCTTAAACGACCTGCAGAGTAAAAACTCTAAGCTGCAGACATATAATAAAATGAAGAAAAAAATTTAGAAACATAAACAATTTAAATTACAGTCTAAAGAGATATATAAAACCGTTTACTTAAAATAATAGAAACAACATTATATAATTTCAATCTCTGTTCAATTCAGAAAACCAATCTTTAAGCAGCGTAATTCCTCTATCAATGTTATCTATTACATCTCGATCCATGGATTTATAACTCGGGAACTAGAATAGTTAATCCTACAACCTATCTTCTAATTAAGAGTGCAACCATTTTTAGATGATAAACAAATCTTGCATTTAATGATCAACTTCTTCATGCTCAAAAGACACCTTGAATTTGTTATCTTAATAATACATCTTCATCTCTATGGCACGTAGTGCCTAGATATGAAGATCTCATTGATTCATATATGTGAATAATCAATGAGAGCTGAGCTGGAGGAATACAATTTTGCTTGAGCAATCTGGCAGCATCCGAATGACATAGAAAATATTCAATGATGTTTAATATGTTGCTAAAATCAAAACATGCTGTAGAGTGCACTATGATTAGTCACAAGTTTCCAAGAATCATATTTAAAACATTAAATTGAAGGAAATTAAAGAGTTTTAGTAAATAATTATACCTAACTATACCTGCTAGTTATTTGGGTGAATATATGAAAATATGGAGGGATTTATAAGGGATAGTGATCAAGTGAAAAGGTCAAAAGTGGACATTCGAAGGTGCAAAAAGTGTCAATTTGGCCAGCCAACATCTCCCCTATGCTTGTCTATTTGCATGTCCTCATGCAAACAGGGTTGTTAGAAGCTTCAAAATTTCAAAACTTATGATGTTTTGACAGTAATATTCAATTTCTCACTACCTTGATCTCTTTTGGATTTGAGTTTCTTCTTTAACATGCTGATGTGAGAAAGATGTTTTAAGGCCTCTATTTTCCAAGTCCTTCCTACCTTTGCAAGGAGTTTATTCTCATTGATTGTCTTCTTACGCTTGGCAATCAATTTCTCATATTTCTCTATAAGATGAAGACCACATGTGCTCAATTCGTCAATGGATTCCACATCTTTTCTATTGGTCACCTTCAGTTGTTCATTATTAGCCTTAATATGTCGATCAAGAACATTATACTCTTCTAGCGATATCTTTAGCTGCTCTATTTCCTCATTCTTTTCCTGAATTTGAACAATTACATAGGTTGTAGGCATAGTAGTAGGGGCTTCAGTATTAAGTAGGTCATCTTCAGGAGTACCATAGTCAAATTGGTGAGGATCAGACAATTCAGGGTTATATTCCACATGACCATATTTGGAAGACAGGGAATCATGAGCAGGGTTAATATATTCATATTTGGGAGAGACATTCGAAGGAAAATCAAACTCAGGAAAATCAATTTGAGGAGAACCATGCTCAAGTAAAGGAGATGGATATGACGAGTTTTTTTATTCTTCGTAGAGGGTTCTGGTTTTGACTCAAGGGATTCTTCTAAATCAATTATGGCCGACTGAGATATATTCTGAGCTAAATTGGAGGGTTTTACAGTCATTCTTTTTCTGATATGACGAGGTGATGAGGGTTTGGAAATGATAAGGTTTTTAGACGGATGTCGTTGCTTCTTTACTTTCTGTGATACTGAAGAAAACAGATTATTTAGAGGTGGTTTCGGTTCTTGGTCAAGAATAGGTTCTAGTTCACGACTTTCAACCTGAAGAGAAACTTGAATGTCTGGAGAAGGAGGGCTTTTAGATGAAGGGAGACTTCAAACTTTGTTCACAAAATTAGCCCAGTTATCCTTATGAATACACAATTCATCTTCAATAAGAATATTAATCAAACCATGATGGTAAATATTGTTGTAAGGATTACTAGAGTGCTTCTGAACCCACCTTGACATCTTAGCTAGACTTTTGCACATAAAATATGTGAAATTCGTTTCCAATTAAGCTTCGAAATGTAAAAGAAGGTGAACATGGTAATTCAAAGTAATTATATACCTCCCTTCGTAGGTTAAGTATTTCTGCAACACATATAGAACATTTCTCCATTCATATTTCATCCAGTCATGAGGAAAACCCTTTTTCCAACTTGTAGACTAATGTTCTTCCTTTATAAACCGGGTACCTATTGAGTGTTCTATTGGTTTATATTCTTAAACCACCATTCCCGTCGAAAAGGAAAGCTAGAGGCATGGGAAATTGTCTTTTCAGATACCTCCATGATAAAATTACCAATATGAATGACTTTACCATCAAATCCTTGTGCAAAGTATAATGCTATTTCATCATCATACCCTCGAAACTTCTGAAAGAACGTATATCAATCTATTCCTTCAAACTTCTCTTTACATGCATTGAAATCAGGAAGGCCTTCTAACACAGAGATAGAAGTTGGATCATGGTGTTCAACCCCCTTTTTTCCCATAATTTGCTTGACATTATGCTTAGATTGGAAATTGGATGGAGACAAGGACGAAATAGGAACTGGTGAAATGGCGAGGGTTACTAGATAAGTGCATGAAAAATCTATCATATTTTCTCGATTGCCTCCAATGCTTCAAATGAAGGGTAACAGATAATCCTAAGTCGTACTCATCATTATTCAAATGCATGGAGAATAATGAATTGGTGAGGCTATTGAAAAGATAGTGTAATGTTGAACCATTGTGCATGGAAAAATGAAAAGGGAATCGAATTATGAACAGATAGAAATAAAAATCATCATACTCTGAATGAGATGAATTAGATATTCATCTCTAGGCACTACATGCCATAGAGATGGAGATCTATTTATAAGATAAAGGGGGTTATAGAATGACGACGACAACAAATATATGGTGAAAAGCATATTATATGACAACGTTCAATGGGTAGAAAGAAGAATAGGTTTAACAAGTATTGTAAGTATAATTCATAATAAAATTTCCTTAAATTTAATGAAATAAATATATTCAAAGAAGAAACCATTACCTCATATAAGATTTACCTTATAAGACCAAGTACTTCAGAAATACCTTGGTTGCCAAAATTTCTGCTGCATGCTGTAATTGGTGTGAAAGAATGGAACTTCTGTAATAGTATGAGATTTTATTCTATAACATGGAAAAGATTATGCTACTACAAGAATGATAATTACACTTTTGATATGTTGTTCAATGTTTGTACTGAATGATATTGTGTTGTTGTAGAAAACAGAGGAATAGACTGTTCTGTACCAAAGTAAAAGCTAAAAACTATTGGAAATGTCCATGATTACATAGTAAAGAACTGGAAATTCTTCATCCATGTCCTTCTCTTTGTGCAGATCTACCTATGTGAATAAATTTATTGATGTTGAACACATGTAGAATCATTGGATTACCAACAAATGAGGAGAGTTGTGAACCAATGCGAGATATTACACCTTTAATTTTAATGGAAATCAAGGCACGTGGTACATCCTAACAGTCATGAATAGATTTGTTGGAGTCGAATGAACTGTAGAATTCAATTTCCAAGAAACATTATTGTATTTCCTTAACAAATGATAAGTATACCTTCCATTATGGCATGCAGGCTCCAGGGTACCCACTAATGTCTCGAGTTTCAAACCCAAAAAATGTTCTGAAGTTGATGGGTCGAAACTTGCTGGAAGGAAAGCCTTAATGAATCTCCCATCATCCAGATGATCACCAAACCAAAATTATTTTGCAGAAATGAAATAGACATCACCAACAAACTTTATTATGGAGTCTAGTAAGCCAATTACCTAGTTTTCTAACTAGGCCCTGCTAGACTGCGCCAGACAAGCTTGTTTTCACAACAGAGCTTATTTTTCTCTTTCCTTTTTTTTATATTATTTTTATTTTTATTTTTATTGTTATTTCCTATACTAACCTATTCTACTGGAAGTGAAAATATCCCTTCAAGTGTATGCATACTTCCAGTGTAACCATCTACAAATCAAGATTCTTGGAATATTCATATCCAATGTTGAAAAATAGGTGTTAATAAGTACCCGGATATGATGAATCAACTTCTCACATGATATGGATGTTAAGAATTGTTGAGAAATGGAGGTCAGGGATTGTATGAATGTCTCATACCAATGTTCACTGAATTCACAATTTGCAAAGCTTCCTTATCCAACATCTTTCATTACTATACCGAGTGGATCTTCTAGTACATACTCCACATGTGGTGCTAAACAAGCAAGTAATTCTTCAATTTCAGGTTCCAATTGTTGTTCTTCATCATCCTTCATGCATTATTATTGGGCTCCTTCAACCAATGTGGAAGGATAGCTTAATAGATCTTCATGTTGTGTATGCCCGTGGATATGTTCTCTCCTCTTCAAATATGAATATGACACGAGAACAAGGGTCAAGGAAATTCTTGGTGGTAAAGAGCCCTTCTTTGCCCAATAAATTCTTGAACATCCTTAAGTTTGTTTTGCTTCAAAAATCCTACTTCGTAAATGTATCAGTATCCAGGATATTACAGTTCCTCTTATGAAAAATTTTAATGTTTTAAAATATTGTTGTAACATTAAAAAAAACTACTTTAAGAAAGAAACATACTTCTTACAAACTTGCAATTTATCAAGAAAGAAATAAACATACCAAAAATAAATAAACACACTTTGCATAACAAATTCTCATGAAGAAAAATAAACACACTTGTTTAAAATAAACTTTGCAGAAAGTAGACACACCTATAGAAAGTAATTCAAACATGCGTATAAATAAACACACTTGCGAATAGGAAACTTGCCTGCATGAAAAGGACAACAAGGTTTTGGGTTGACCCACCAAAGTGGATGCGTCCAAATGTTACACCACATAAATTCTGTAGTGAAGTCGTCTTTGCATCTTACCGTTTCCCCTCCCCCTTGTTGTGAAATTTAAATTCAACCTATCTATCAAGACTTCAATCCCTTTAGCATCTCCCTGGCAATGGCGCCAAAATGTTGGTGAATTTATATGTCAAATAATTCTCAGTATTAAATTGTGTACCCAAGGAGGTAGCTTGTGAGATGCAAACACTATATGTGCAGGATTAAAGCTTAATCTAGCCTAATATGACCTAATCTAGTAATTATCAACTATATACAATGTTAAGGTCCTAGTGCTAACTAATTCCAAATTCTACAAAGCACTCAAATTTTAAAGCTTTAATAAAAGAAAAGGTATGAAAGTGAAATACTCCTCAAGACAAATTCGATATAGTCTTAATTTTAAAACATATCCCTACAAGTGTAAGAATATAATGATAATTGCTCAAATTGATATGACTCGGAAACTAGTTTAAATGTACAGAAAACTATGCAACAACACAGAAAACAGAGCATGTGGAAAAAAGTAAAATGTAAGTTTAAGAATTTATATCAACACAAAGTTTAATGTTCAATACAATATGAAATGAGTTGCTGCCAAAATTGTAACTACGTGAATTAAACTCCCATATAAAGCTACAACAAGATAAATAAAATTTAAACTTGCAAACCTTAAGATTCAAAAAGAATACTACAATTGAGTCTCTTACATTCATAAATCCAAACTTGCAGAAAAAATGCATGTATCAAACTAAAATCTAAAGCTACAGTAAGATGAGTATATTTTGAACCTATAAAACTAGAAATTCAAAATGATGCTTCAATTAAATATACACAGACATCCGAGCTCATTTCTAAATCATCAAACATTGTGCACATCAATTCAACAACGACAAAACAATAAGAAATATGATCAAAGCATACACAAATTTGTTTTTATAATTGCTTGTCAATTCTACTAAATGAAGTTCTCACATCTAATAAAAATAGAAAGTAATTAACCAATTATCTATTCTTAACAGAAAATAAAACTAAACAGGGATGGGCTTATGGTCCTCTTGGTGGGTCCTTTCCAACAAGACCACAAGTCCTTAAACGACCTACAAAGTAAAAACTCTAAGCTGCAGACATATAATAAAATGAAGAAAACATTAGAAGACAGAAAAAATTTAAATTACATTCTAAATAGATATATACAACATTACTTAAAATAATAGAAACAACATTATATAATTTCAATCTCTGCTTAATTCATAAAAACCAATGTTTGAGCAGCGTAATTCCTCTATCATCGTTATCTATTACATCTCGATCCATGGATTTATAACTCCAGAACTAGAATAGTTAATCCCGATTTTATAGTAACAAAACCTATCTCCTAATTAAGAGTGCAACCATTTTCAGAAGATAAACGAATCTTACATTTAATGATCAACTTCTTCATGCTCAAAATACACCTTGAATTTGTTATCTTAATAACAAATCTTCATCTCTATGGAATGTAGTGCCTAGAAATGAATATCTCATTGATTCGTATATGTGAATCATCAATGAGAGTTGAGCTGGAGGAATACGATTTTTCTTGAGGAATCTGGCAGTAGCCGAATGACATAGAAAATATTCAATGATGTTTAATATGTTGTTGAAATCAAAACATGCCACAGAGTCCACTATGATTAGTCATGAGCTTCCAATAATCATATTTAAAACATTAAATTGAAGGAAATTAAAGAGTTTTAGTAAATAATTATACTTGACTATACTTGCTGGTTAATTGGGTGAATATATGAAAATATGGAGGGATTTATAGGGTATAGTGATCAAGTGAAGAGGTCAAAAGTGGACATTAGAAGGTGCAAAAAGTGCCAGCTTGTCTAGACAAGAAGTAGGACTGTACATAATTTTATGAGAATTTGACTAGAGGTTGAAGGAAAACTCCTTGAAAAAAGATAAACTTTTATAGTTGCACTGAGAAATATTGGGCCTATAACTCTCAAAGATGGTTTTTTTGTGCATGTTCCAAATGGTCCAACTTATGAATATTACTAATAGCCTGGAATTCTTTTCTCTGAAATCCCAAGTCACAAAGCTTGTTTTCATACTGATATCTCCCCATGAAGAATTAATATTCATATATCCACAAACACTAGTATAGACTACTTTACTGAAATCACAAAATATGAAAAGGTGCTCAATTGAATCTTCATTTTTTCTACATAACAAACAAATACCTAGACCATACCATACTTTCTTAATTAAGTCTTGGGAAGTTACAATTTTATTTTCCATCAAAAGCCAAATGAAACACTTTAGTTTATGAGGAAGATTCCACTTCCACATATTTTCATTCCACCATTTTTTCCATATGAATTTTGCATAGAAACAATTGTTAAATAAGCCTCCTTTGTTGTTATCTGCCCATTAATTTTATCCCACTCCTTAGTTATCTTATCTTCGTTAGATGAAATCCTTATACCAATACTAATAAGAGTTTTGATATAACAATTCCATATAGCTACCCATACACCTTAAAAGCCGATATCTTTAGCATTTAGCCAATATTCTCCCTTGATAACCACCCATGATGGTATTCTTATTTTATTAAGTGTATACAAGTTTATATCCTGAAGATGATCAATAATTCTGTGGGGTAGCATGTAAGATTCATTATATCCTATGAATAAGTCAATAACAATATGCACAAACTCTCCAGTGCCAACGTCCCGGGATTCCCATCTTCTAATCCAATGATATTTTTATAAAAAGCTATTCCAGATAATAGAAGAGCCCCTATAGTCTACTTTGTTAGTTCCGAACCAAGATAACAATGAATTCTTTCTTAGATATTTAGAGTAGCAAACAAGACTACATAAGTTTTTCCGTACAAATTTCTCTAAAATCTTTTCAGACATAAAGCATAATTGAACCATTGAAAATTCCTTATTCTCCTTCCTCCCTGGGATTTAGGCATCACCAACCATTCCCATGATACCAAATGTAATTTATGCTCACATGAATCGACCCATAAAAAGCTGAATATTTTAGATGTAATAAGATTTTAAATTGCTTAAGGGATCATAACTAGTGAGGACCAATAAAGCAGTATGACCATAAGCACAACCTGTACAAAGTTTAATCTTCCACTTAATGAAAGGTATCTGAAATCCCATTACTTATCCTTTTATCTATTCTCTTTACCAACCACACCCAATCTGCATTCTTGTACTTATTTCGATTCAAAAAGAACCCAAGGTATTCTAAAATAAGTAAAAAGTTGCTTAATTAAAAAAATAAATAGGGGAAAACCTCATGGGACCCCCCCCCTTCAAAATAAGAAGGAACAAGAAATATAAGCTATTCTTAGGAGAAAAATATTCCACTTTGGGAAATAACTTGCAAAAACTCTATTGCAATTTGCAACACTATGCAGCAGTATGGTTCTTGTGTGCAACAACATCCTGGAACTGTGCATGTGAACCTGTCCAAACTAATGGTTATGTTTGGAGGAATTTTCCTCTTTGGAAAAAGAAGAAAATGCTCAACTGAATTAGAAACATTGACAGTTGCAAGATGAAAACTAGACCCATGTAGAGCCATTGAGATCAACCGATGAGAGAGAAAAAGTGCTTGAGAATTCGAACCATGTGAGGAAAACACAAGCAACTTATATATGGTAGCCTTGAACATCAAACCATGTGAGGTAAAATCAACTCCAAGTGTTAGGAGCAAGTGTCCAGGAAAATGTAGAATGTCTCCATCTTTACTAGTTGTTATAGCTGATTTTACCACACATGGTTGATCACATATTTATGGCCTTCCCTATCCCTCTGTAGACTCTTTAGACCCCATGGACTGATATTATAATTTGATGATTCCAATTTCATCCCTTAAAACACCTGTTTATTGCTGTATGCGACTTTTAATCCCATACTCGCGTGTACACGCAACTTTTGACCTCAAACCTGCGTACATCGGGATGTGTGCATGAATCCAAATATTTTTGGAGTTTTCCTTCATGTGTGTCAGAACCAATTGACTCTTGTCCTTCCATTTGCCTTGATATCGCTTGGATTTGACCCTCCATTACCCCTTTGGAGTGCTATATAAGGAACCCCTTGGATACATTGAAGAAGAGGAATTGAAGAAAAACGAAACTACAGTCCATTGTTTCCATAACTTGCATATACTTGAGTCTGCATCCCTTTGTCCCTTTGGTGCACTTCTTGTTCTTACCAAGCTTGAATTTTCTTGTGAGCTTACTATCGAAAGATGGACGATTGAGGTGGTGGAGGCCAAGGTGGACTACTCATTTTCTCCCGTTCATAGACGTGTCGACAGAGGTTGTCATTTGTGTAATCTCTAATTTGATTAATAGAAATATATTTTCCTATCCAATAATGTGAATTTGAATGAATATTGAATCCATGGATATGTTTAATTTCTTATACATTGTTGATTATATATGCTAGAGTAGATCTAACACCATATTATATAGCATTCTTGTCTTGTTTGTTGTTGTTGAGAGCAAATTGCTAGCACAAGCAGGATTGGAAAAGGCTCAATGAGGATCTACTTCAACCATCCGGAATAAGGTATGATTCGAGGTCCCTTAGTATTAGATGTTTGGTTTCTCTTGCATATTGGAAAGGGATTGATTTCTCGTGTCTAGCTATCTATTGTGGTACACCCCAAGCCACAGGAAGTTTCTCTCCGTAACAGAATTGGCAACCATACTGGGGAGGTTCCTAGTTGTTTCTCTTTGGGGGATTTTGGTATTCAATGTACTTGAATTAATATGATTTCTCTGTTTTTGTGTCAGGTCTGCGGGCATGTTTTCCCAGTAGGGTCCTGAAGGAATAAATTTGATCTCAACTTGTCTGTTTGCCTTATTTTTCTTCCTTTTGTCTTCCTGTATGTGGGTTTAGCTTTCACAGTCGTGTATACATGCGGGTTTTTCTTGAACAGTCGCGTATGTACGCTGTTTTACTGAGAACAATCGCATATGCCTTTATTTTGAGCCTTAGTAGGAGGATTACATGTTTCTAGGTGAGTTTGGATGATTGCTGAGTCTTCTTGGATGCTTCTAGAGTCTGTATACACCCTATGTTTCTGACCAGAGACTATTTTTAGTTTGATTTTTAGAAATGTTCTTGTCATTCATTTTCTACTTTTTTGTTTCGAGATTAGTGCATTAGGTATCTTTTACCTTGGTGCTTTTCTTGGCTGTTGTTTGTGAGTGGTTGCAGAGTCTGAGGGTTGTAGAGTCATCTTTCTTCTTTCATATCTCATTAATTAAAAAATACAAAAATATTTTTTGTTTTGCATAGTTATGCATTGCTTGCATTTTGCATTGGCACGGTACTTGGATTAGGTTTTGTCAGTGAATTATTGTCAAATTTTCATATAGGAATGATCGCACTTACATTTGAAGGAAAAAAATTGCACTTCACGTAGTAGCATACCCTGTTTTTCATTCTACACATTGCATTTGCATTGCTTGTTAGGTGTGAATTTTACTTCATGTTGTGTCATAACACCATAAGTTGCATAGCCATTACCCTTTGAGTAATCACAACCAAATAAAATAAACGCTTAATAAAATGAATTACACTCTTTTATTTTCTAGGGTGCATCAACAACAGTAGGTTTTAGGGTCTTGGAATAGTTCAATGTAAGTTAATTCTCCAAGAACACTAAACAAAACAATTAGGTGTATGTCCATATGAGAGTGTGAAACCCTTGGTATAATTAGTGTTTCTCAGGATGCTCCTCTTACACGGGAGTTAAGCATGAGGCAGTGCATGTGATTATCATTAGTATGACCCTTGGTCGCTTTCTATGAGCACTAGAGATATTTCTAGGATTGTATTCGTATCTGGGGGCCTTTGAGGTATTGATTGGTGCACTCTTCGGGTACTGGTTGTGCTTTTAGGCTTCGGGTTTTTCTACCCTTCCCATACAATCGATCCTACTGAGAATGTCCGCATGAGAATTGGTTATATTGAGGTGACCTTAGTTGCCTTACCTAGGTTATCGAGGGGGTATTTGTAGAGGTTATTCTACAGGTGTCCTAGCCAGGTAGGGGTTGTTATAGCTCAAAATGACACATCTTTTCCTGTGACCACTTTCCCATGATTCCGTCGCATGTCGACACCTCCATGACGACACTTCATGAAAAGTCACTAAAAGTCACTAAAAAAAAACCTAACTTGGAGGACCTGTATCTTGAGTTTGGTAATTTCGTTTGACCTCATTTCTACACCATTGGAAATATATTTCTGTTAGCTAAAACTTTTGAGAAGACACTAAAGTTTGAAAATGCCCAGAAATACTCTAAAAATGAGTTTTTTTGTGTACACGACTTTCCTTAAGACAAACCCGCGTATGTATGCGACTTGCTCTATATAATACCCGTGTACGTACACGAGTTGATAATATATAATAGTCACATATGCCTTATATATGTGACTTTCTGTATTGGAAACCCACATGTATTTCTCATGTACACGATTGTTGTTTCTGCAACCTGCGTACGCCTCTTAAAAATGTCAAAAAACACGTCTTTTGAATTTCGGGTAGTTTGGGTAGTTATGCAATTGACTCCTTCAATTGTAACTACTTTGTCTTCACCCCTAACTCTTCCTTAAGCATATAAATAGAGGTAGGGAGGTCCATGAGAGGATATTTGAATCTTTGCATTGTTATGCTGGAGGATTTGGAGCTCTCTTTTCCCACACCTTTGCCCTAGCGATCATCCACTTGTGTTGTAGAGCTTGGAGGCTGAGTTCCTTGGAGAAGAGAAGCAGCAGAACCAGATCAAGGTTTCGTGAGGTGTCAAACTTGAAGAGAAGGTATAATTGTACTTGTTTTCAAGATTAATAAAGATGTGATGTCCTTCTTCTTCCCAAATTATTGTTCAATGTGTGATTGAATATTTGTTTATGATAATATGATGATGTTAGTTAGATCATTAGTTCATGTTTATTTGATTATCATTGTTTTATATGTGGTCATAATGGTTTGAGGAAGGTATAATTCGTTTTGCAAGTCTCTTGGAGCAAGAGGAGTAAGAGGAGCAAGAAGAGGATTGGAGGGCTGCTTGGATCAACCTTCGTTTGGCTAAGGTATGAACCATTATAATCTCTGAATCTTGTTTATATTTTCTTGCAAAACCATTTACATCCACCTTTCAACCCCAGTATGTTGATGGCCTCTTAAACCCTAGCCATAGGATACTTTTCTTTACAACAGAACTGGCGACTCCGCTGGGGAGAGCCTTGTCTGTTTTGGGTTTCTCTTTATTTCTTTCAGTCTTTTTCATTGTTTCAGGTCCTTCTTCCCAATAAGGAACACTTTATAAGTCTGATAGCACACTCCCTCAGCCTTCCTAAGGAATTTTTTGACCTTTTTTGGGAGTTTTTCCACCCATACGCAACTTGCAGACTGAACAGTCGCGTGTCTGGTTTGGTACACGTGACTGTCTATACTGTCAACCCGCGTATGATATGTGACTTGTTAGTTATACAACCCACATGTGATTATACACATGACTTGCTGTATTGTCAACCCGCGTATGACACGCGACCTGTCAGTAGTACAACCTGCGTGTGCCCCTAAAATAGTGTTTTTCCTCATTTTTTGTGGCTCTTTCTACTGTTGTGGGTTGTTTGGTAGGTATTTTGGTGTCCTCTACAGGTGCATGACTCTAGGGAGTTAGTGTCATCCCTTTTGGTTGTTCTTTATCTATGTGGTAAGCCTTTTATAGCATTAGGGTTTTCTCTTTGCTCTTTTCCCCCACCTCCTTTGCTTGGCATGATTTTTTGGCTTATGTTTCTGGTTAGCCTATGTCAGTGATCTTTGTTTGAGTTTAGAAGCTTGTTGGTGTTGATTTCCTTCTTCTTCTGTTGGTTAACTTCACCATGCCAAAGTAGTTGACTTGTCTCTTATGCAAGCCTTTCTTTCAAGTAGGGTTTATACTGACTTTAGTTCATTCTAGTGTTTTTTTGGTGGTTGTATAGCAAAGTTCCTTTTGCTTTGTTCTTATTATCTGCATACTTTGCTTTATAGGTATTTTTTCTTTTTTGTTTATAAAAGAAAAATAAAAAGAACATATACTTGTTTTTGTTGCCTTCCCCCCCCCCCACCTCCTTCTTTGTCTTAACCTTGTTGGACAAGGTATTGAGCAGCCTTTGTTTGTAGGTTTAGATTGATACTTGGGACTTCTTGACCTTTGTTTATGTCAGTCTTATTGCTCAGTCTCTTCATTCCAAATTTGTTGGTTTGTTTACCTTAGTGAGCCTTCCTTTCATAAGAGGTTATATCCAACTTTAGGGAAACCTAGGGTTTGTTTGTGGGGTGTAGAGTAGTTGTCTATTTGCTTTGCTTATAGTACTTGCTTGCATTAGTTTATAGGCTATTTTTTCTTTTGCATTTATAAAAGAAAAAGAAAAAAACACATGTTTGCTTTATATGCATGTAGATTAGTTATTTAGTCTAGATTGCATGGCATATCATTGTTTTTGAAAAATAAAAATAAAAATAAATTGTTCTTTTGTGGCTTTCAAGTTTCTATTTGAAAAATAAAGATAATACTTTTTTATTTTTGCATTTCTTTTCTCTTTGCTTAGTCGTTTTGTTTCAACTTTGAGTCAAAACACTACATAAGTTTCACACCATTTACCCTCTAACTAAAAACAACCCTTAAAATAAACGATATAATTTAAAAATTCTTAGTAAGTTTTATTTTATAGGGTCATACACCAACTAGCTCAGGCTAGACTTGTGGATTAGGGAGTTTTAACTCTCTACAAGTATAAAATTTTAGACGTAGTTGGCCAATCACTAGGTAAACCCTTTTCTACATTGATTGTATCTGGGAAGCTCCTCTCAAATGGGAGTTAAGCACAAGGCCGCGTGGAGACTTGGACTGAGGAGATAACCCTCTGATTCCTTGTCAAAGCGTAGACCAAAGTTTTTACACATATGGGGATTCTATCTTAGACAAGGTTTCAGGATTTGCTACCTTGCCCATGCATACAAACCAGGCTTGCAACTGTCCCCCCAGACTGTCAATATAGTTAAGGTAGCCTTTAGTCTCTTTGACATCTAGGGTTCATACATAGGTACACCGAAAGGCTATTTCTGGTTGACCTTGGACGAGCTTGGAAGGTAACCCCGGTAGAAGGTGTGGGAGGGCGATGGGTGATTCCTACACTTGTGCCCAAGAACATCTACAGGGACTCCAAGTAACTTTCTATCAAATTTCTTTTGGAAAGCGTATCTTATACCTATTTGTCTGTTTGGCTTTAGGAATTTTTAGTGAGTGCTGTGTGGTTTGTCTGTACTTAGTGTACCTTTAAATGTGTGCTTTGTAATTTTGGTTTCCTATCAACCTCAGACTTTGTCTCCTAGTTTGAAACTATGGCTAACACCCCTTTGAACACCATGTTGGGAACTCCTTGTACTATTCCTCTCACGGGGAATGTTGGTGTTCCCTTGATGGCCACCTTGAATCTACCTGGATTCACCCTAGGGCTACCGGTGTGGTTGTTTGCCACTCCAACTATCCTAAATGCTCCTGGTGCTTCTCAAGTAAGCTCCTTATATCAAGAGCATCAAAGCACTGCTTCCCCTTCACCTGTAGTTGATTCTCCTCCTCCTTCTACCTCATGCAGTGAAAGTACTGATACTAGTAACCGACAGTCTAAAAGGAGTAAAAGAAGGAGGAATAGGAAGAAGGCACATAAGCAAGGGGGCACCCATTCAACCTCTGCAGGTCAAGTTGAACCTCACCACCCAGTCTCTGTAGTTCATGCTAGGGGCACCTATCCAACCTCTGCAGGTCACGTTGGATCCAGTCAAGTTGATCTTCACCATCCAGCCTCTGTTGATCATGCTGGTGGGATCCTTCCAACCTTTCTAGGTCATGTCGGATCCAGTCACTCAGCCTCTGTAGTTCATGCTGAGGGCACCTGTTCAACCTCTGATGTTCAAGTTGAACCTCCCCATCCAACCTCTGCAAGTCATGTTGGATCCATCCACCCAGCCTCTGAAGTTCATGCTGGGGGCACACACTCAACTGCTACAAATCATGTTGATCCTAACCACTCAGTCTCTATTGTTCATGTTGGTGGTGCCCATCCAACCTCTGCAAGTCATGTTAGACCCAGTCTCTCAGCCTCTACAAGTCATGCTGGGGGCAGTCTCTCAACCTCTGTAAGTCATGCTATGGCCAGTTTGTCAGCCTCTAAGGTTCATGCTGAAGACAATCCGTCAGCCACTGCGAGTTATGTTGACACTGTTGAAAAGACTACTCATTCAAAACACAAGCCCAAGTTTCCTTGTAAGCTTTGTGAGGGATACCACCTTACTTATAAATGCCCTTCTATCATGGAGGTGCAAAGAGTTTGGTTTCATGGTCATCCCATTTTTGAACATTCTGAAGCTTTTCAACAACCAACCTCTCTTAGTCAGGTTGGACCCAGTCACTCGGCCTCTGGTTTCCATGCTGGGGGAAAACTCTTAGCCTCTGCAGGTCATGCTGAGAGAAAATAGTCAGCCACTGCTAGTCATGTTGACACCATTGAGAAAATTGGTCATTCGAAGTACAAACTTAAGTTCCCTTGTAAGTTATGTGAGGGAGATCATCTTACTCACCAGTGCCCTCCTATCGCAGAGGTGCGAAGAGTGTGGTCTGAGACTCAAGAATTTCCTTCTCCGGAACAACCTATAGTTTCTCAACAACCTACTCAACCTTTGGTTTATCAAGTGGTTGAACCAATCTCAGATTTGGTCGATCTCACTCTTCTTTTGGAGAGTGATCCTGATGTGATTGAACCAATCTCATATTTGGTCAATCCCACTCTCCCTTCGGAGAGTGACTTTCACGAATCGGTTGAATCGATTCCATTGTTGATCAATCCCACTCTTCCTTTGGAGAGTGAAGTGTCTGCTAGTCACATTTTATTCACTGCTAGTTCAGAACTTACTGAACAAGGGGGCACTGAACTCGCTTCGGATCAACCCCCACCAAGCTCTCGGATTGCTTCCTTTGATTGGGATAGCCTAGTTGAGCCGTGCCTTCCTTCTAATGCACCTTTACAGATAAAGGTAAAAGTTGAATCATATATGATTGCTCATTGTATTGTTGATGAAGGATCCTCAGTTAGTATTTTGTCCACTCATGCTTAGAGAGGCATGGGATCTCCCAGCCTTGTGTCGACTGCTAGTCAGTTACTGGCATTTGATAGAAGAACTTGTATAGCCTTGGGAATTCTTGCTCAAACACCTATTACTTTGGGTGGGAAGACCATCTTAGTTGACTTCATGGTGATAGAAGACCCCTTGGACTTCATTATGCTCCTTGGATGTGATTATGTCTATGCCATGCAAGCTGTGGTGTCAATATTATTTCATGTGATGTACTTTAATCATGGAGAATAAATTGTCACTATCAATCAGTTGGATTTTCTTGATCCGTCTCTTGACCTGACTAGAGACCAGGTATTTCCTTTATTTGATTCCTAGTGTTTCTATAGACACTACCCCACCACAGGTGAGTTATGTGGCCTCATGTCCTTTGCATTCAATTGCTACTGAGAAGCAACCTCTATTTTCATGCTTACCTTCTCGGGACTTGGTCCCAGCAGTTGACCAGGTGAGTCATTCTATACAGACTATGGAGCATGCTCTCCACTCTATCAATCCATTTGAAAGTTTAGACATGTGCCCTATCTTGGATGATCTCCTTCCTTCAGATGAAGTATTCCTAGAGTCTTTGATACAGTCTGATCTTATCTTGGATGTTGGTTCAGTTGTGACTAAGTATAACCCTGATTTTCCTAGTAAGCCTGACCTTTCTTCTTATGTTGGTCTTGTTGAGTCTTTGGACTCTCCCTTCGAACAGCAAGTCAGTGATCTTGAGGAGTTTGATTTTTCTTATGAATTTTTCAACTCCTGTGATACTGAGTTTGCTCTTGCAGACTCTATCTCTCCTGTTGATTTTTGCTCTCCTTCTGAGGTTAATCTTACTAATTATAAACCCTCGAGCCTTGGTGCTATAGAATATTCTTTGGTCGATTCTTCCTTGACTTTACCTTTTGTAGAAGATAGCAAAGTCATATGTGTTTCTGCCAAAGTGACCTGCATCAGATCTTTTATTTTGAATATGATCCTGATGTTGTTGTTTCTTGGAGACAGTATTTGTAGTTGGATTCACAACTATTTACTGGCCTCATCTTGTTGTTCAATTTGTAAATGCATTTGCATGTGCCCTGCTCGCGCTTTTGAGCCTGATGCCAGCTTCCATGCTTTTAGCTCGTTGTATAAGCCCTCATATTTGTTCTCATCGTCGCTAAGCCTTGTATCATTTTTACTTTGCAACTTGACACCCTTTACCTTGAGGAGACGTTCCCCGAGTGTCTTTATCCTTCTCATGTTCCTTGCATTATGCATAGGTTTGTTTCGTGCGCTTGGAACTAGTTTCTCTTGCCCATGACACTTGTCTCCTCGCATTTAGAGCATTCTTTCTGCTCTCCTTCGAGCTCATTAAAAACAGTAAGGAGGCTGCAAGTTGAATTTTCCGGACTCGTTAAAACTTCATGGGAAAGATATGGAGTTTCTTTAGGCCCAGGTCTGACTCCTTCAAAACAGACTTGACTACCGAGTTAACTTGTCCATTCAAGCTCGTTAAGAATATGTGAATGGGCATCCGCATCGGTGGTAGGTTATCTCTTTCTTGGACCATGTGGAATAATACAAGAAAGGAACACTCTCTTTTCTTTGGAATTGAGAAGAGTATTCTTAGGCATAGGTTTATCTCTTTTCCAGACTTGAGGGACTAAACTTACGGAAAAGGAACCCTCGGTATGAGCTTAGTTTTCTCTTTTTCGTGCTCTGGACCAAAACATGAAAAAGATTCCAAGTGTACTTTATGTCTTTGTCATGCTTGTTAAACCCTAAAGAACAAAGCATCGAGTTTATTGTTGTAAGCCCCATTTCTCATAATCAAATGGATCTTTCCGAGTGATCTTGCCTTCCTTCACACTCATAAAACTTAGGCTATATGCTGCTTTTGAAGGAGCGTTGGGTAGGTGGTAATTTAACCTTTTTCGGACCTTCCTGACTAAGTACGAAAAAGTTAAGAGAGTTCTTCTTTGGTATGTTTTATACTTTTTCGGCCTCAGGAGACTAAATTGTACGAAAAAGCACCCCCCTGGAGTCTTCTTTGGAGTTTTCAGACTCTATAAACTATGAAAACACCGTCGAGCATGTACTAGTTTGGGCTCGTAAAATCCACGAATTAGTGCTTTATCAAGCATTCTTCATTCTTTTCTTCGAGCTTGCCAAAAATGAAGATGGTCCCGAGTTTTCTTTCTTGGACTTGTTAAACCTTTACAAGAAAGAGGGGAAGGGAAGTTCAGTCACATGTTTTTTACATTATGGCAGGAAGTCTAGTTTCCTTGAACAAAGCACCGGTTTTGAGTCTATCAATAGTTGGGTCCTAGTATTTTGACCTTATCCCGATTTCAGAGTTTCTTACTCATCTAGTTGGTCTCTTTTCCAATTATATTAGGAATCTGTCAATGTCTCCTACATTGTAGATTTGTGTCGTTGGTCCTTTTGTGTCAAAAGCTGCCTAAGTCACTTTTTGTGTCGTGTTCACTGTTCAAGGATTAAACCTTTGTCTGCTATTCTGCAGTTACCTTGACCTTTTGTGTCGGCCATTCCCTGGTATCAGTTCATTACATCATGTCTTCGGCGGTCCTTGTCATGAAATTCAGTACGAATTCCAGATTCAATTAGTCTTTGACTTACCTCGTGTTGGATGATGAAGGATGCCTTAATTCCTTCCTTCCAACGGATCTCTTCCTATCGACTACAACACATCTTGCTCTGGGAATGAGATTTAGATTTTTATGACAGTACCTTGGGAATTGTAGTCATTAACGACAATTTCCCTCACTATTGGGTAGTGGGAATACCTTAATGTCTCCTACTCAATGGATTCTTCAAGTGTTTGACTTCAAGTCCTTGTATTCACACTTGTTAGAATGTACTAGGTACCTTGGGGACCATTTTCATTAATGGCGGTTTCCCTCGCGTTTGTTAACGGTTCTCATTATTGACCGATAATCAAACGGTTTCCTCCATGTTCGACTTCATCTCCTTTATTCGCATGGTTAGTATTCACACCTTTTTTGGGCGGTTTGGATTGAAGACCTTGGGATAACAGTAGCATCGTCATTTTGCTATTGCCCAAGTTGCACAAGACCTTGTTACACTTTATATGACATTTTGCTAAGACATAGATCCACCTATTAGTTTTTCAACATTAAGATAGCATTATGTTAGGATCTTTACTGAGAGAATAACAAGTATAGCAATCAAACATAAGAGAAAATGAACACAGTGTTTTTGATCGGGGAAACCATAAATGAAGAAAACCCCGCAACTTCCTCAGAGATAGAATTAGCACAAGATGTAAAACCCCAAAATAGTAAGATGCACTCCCAACAGCAGTAATCTTCTTCTTGTCTAGCCCCAGTGTCTTCTCCTTCCTCAACTATGTGCTACACTTGAATGTGTGAGTGATGTGTGGTAAATAGAGATCCCAGCTCTCTATTTATACTAATCTCAACATGACTAAAACCCTACTAGGGCCGACCTCTACTTGGAGAGTCTAATAACCCTAGTGCCCCAGAACTGCGGGGACTTTAACCCTTAGACAATCGGAGGGTTACCCACTATGAATTGACATGACTTGTTTACATTATTGATAATCCTGATCGGAACATCGGGGCATGACAACATGACTCAAATACATAATAGATACATCCTAGAATAAACATCGGGTTACAATACATAAGATACATAGATGAATACATTACGAAGTTACAAATACATCAACACTCCCTCTTAAATAGGAAGGTATTATTTCGACACAATTTTCAGCACTGGTCTTCTTCTCTCTATCAACTGGATCATCTCGTCATCTGCATCTTGAGTCTTCTGAGTCTTCAAGTCATATTCATCTTCAAGTCACATTTATCCTTTGAATCTGGATCATCTCTCAATTTGGATCATCATGGGACATCATCACTGGATCTAGATCATCTCTCGATTTTGATCAACATCACTGGATCTGGATCATCACTTGATTTAGATCATCATCACTAGATCTGGATCATCACTGGATCTGGATCATCATCATTGGATCTGGATCATCACTGGATCTGGATCATCATCATTGGACTGGATCTAGATCATCAATTGATCTGGATCTGGATCTGGATCATCTCTAGATCTGGATCATCACTGCCAGATCTGGATCATCACTCGATCTGGATCTCTCGGAGTCATCATAACTAAATCTAGATCATAGCTCGATCTGGATCTCACCTAGTCATCATCATGTGTGTGCTATCTCGTCATAGGAAGTTCTACAGAGCCATCCTTCTTTCATGCTGGGTGTATGCCTACCTCCTCGTATGTCTTCGGTAGCCCTTACATCTGACCTACTCGTCAGAATGGCCAACACTCACATCTGACCTGCTCGTCAGAAAGGCGGTAGCCCTTATATCTAATCATATAGGACCTAATCCTATAGTCACATCAGAATGGCCAGCACTCACATCTGACCTACTCGTCAGAAAGGTGGTAGCCCTTATATCTATGTAGGAGCTCATCCTACATCAGAATGGCCAGCACTCACATCTGACCTACTCATCAGAATGGCGGTAGCCCTTACATATGTCCTACTTGACAGAATGGCCAACACTCACATCTGAACTACTTGTCAGAATGGTGGTAGCCCTTACATCTGTCCTACTCGACAGAATGGCCATCACTCACATCTGACCTACTCGTCAGAATGGTGGTAGCCCTTACATCTGTCCTACTCGACAGAATGGCCAACACTCACATCTGACCTACTTTTCAGAATGGTGGTAGCCCTTACATCTGTCCTACTCGACAAAATGGCCAGCACTCACATCTGACATGGAAGGAACCAAATCCTTTAGCCATGAACATAATGGCACTTCCCTTACATCTGACTTTCTCGTCAGAATGGCGGTAGCCCTTACATATGTCCTACTCGACAAGATGGCCAGCACTCACATCTGACATGGAAGGAACTAAATCCTCTCACCATGACTGAATGGATCAGCCCTTACATCTGAACTACTCGTCAGAATGGCTTTGAGACTCATCATTTTCCCTTGGAGGAAACCTCAATCTGGAGAACACCAAGCTTCTCCCTGAAGTAATCGAACTTCACTCTGGCTAATGGCTTCGTCAACACATCAGCTATCTATTCCTCCATCGCAACATATTGGAGCTTCACTGCTCCCCTCTGCACCATATCCCTGATATAGTGATACTTGATCTCGATATTCTTTGACTTATCATGGAATACTGGATTCTCTGACAACTTCACACAAATCTGGTTGTCACAATGTATACAAGCAGCATCCAACTGGAGATCAAATATATCAGACAATAGCTTCCGTAGCCATACTACCTCACAACTAGCTGAACAAGCTACGACATACTCTACTTCAGCTGTACTTAGTGCCACATAGGATTGCTTCCTGCTAAACCAAGAGATCACACCTGATCCCATATTGAAGCAACACCCTGAAGTGCTCTTCCTATCGATGGCACTGCCTGCCCAATCTAAATCAACATAACCTTCCAGGTTAATCTTTTGATTTGCATCATACTTGATCCCATAATCAACTGTACCCCTCAAGTACCTCAGAATATGCTTTGTAGCAATCAAGTGAACATTTCTCGGATCTGTCAAGAACTGGCTCAAGGTGTTCACAGCAAAGCAAATGTCTGGTCTCATGTTTGTCAGGTACATCAATGACCCAATCATCTGACGATACATCGTAGCATCAACTGTCTCTAAAGAAGCATCATTCAATAGCTTCAAGTTTGATGCCATAGGTGTGGCCATAATCTTGCCGTCCATCATCCCAAACCTCTTCAGGATCTCTACTACATACTTCCCTTGTCCAAGGAAGATTCCATCTGCACTCTACCACACCTCCATACCTAGAAAGTAATGCATCATACCCAAGTCCTTCATCTCAAACTTGATTGCAAGATTTCTCTTTGTATCAGTAATCAACCCATCCATACCTGTCACAAACAGATCATCTACATATAGTAGAAGCATCATTGGGTTTCCATCTTCAACCTTGTAGTAAAGGTTGGAATCTGCTTTACTCTTGGTAAATCCCAAACTAGATAGAAAGCTATCAATTCTGTTGTACCATGTCCTGGGTGCCTGTTTCAAACCGTAGAGGGCTTCTTCAATCTGCATACATGAGACTCCCTGTCATGTGTCTGAAAACCGAGTGGTTTTTCTACATACACTTCCTCTTCTACTACACCATTCAAGAAATCAGTCTTGACATCCATTTGGTGTATCTTCCATTTCATCACTGCAGCCAGAGCAAGTACTGATCTGATGGAAGTGTATCTGGCTATAGGTGCAAAGGTCTCTTCATAGTCTATTCCCTCTTTCTGAGAGAAACCTCGAGCTACAAATCTTGCCTTATACTTTTCAATGCTACCATTTGAAGCATGCTTGATCTTGTAGATCCATTTACAACTGACTTCCTGTCTGGTCTTGGGACAACATCCCAAACATCATTATTCATGATCGATTGGTACTCTTCGATCATAGCATCCTTCCATTCTTTTCGTTCTGCTGCTTCTTCATAACTGGAAGGTTCTTTATCAATGAAATCACCTAGTAAATCTACATACCCAGAATAGGATCTGGTCCTCTTTCTTTCTCTGTGATTCTCTTCTGGAGCCCCATATCTTTCCGCACCTTGGATAAGTTATCATACCCAAGCAGGTTTCCTCTTGTGAGGATTCTTCTCTAGAGGTGGATCTATGGGTCTTTTTGGTTCTTCAAATTCTCGATCTTCTTCTCAAGTTTCTTCATTCATGGTTGTATCATGAATTCTGGGTGCTTCTGCTTCTTCAAGTTCTTCAGCAAGTCTCTTTCTGGATTTGTTTTAAGCTGTGTATTCATCAAATGTCACATCCCTACTGATGTCAATATTCTTATATCCTAGGAAATATATTCTGTAAGCCTTCGATCTTTTAGAGTATCCCACAAATATACCCTTCTTTCCTGAAGGATCTAATTTAGTCCTCTTCTCTTTTGGAATGTGGATGTACATAGGACAGCCGAATATTCTGAGATGGCTGACTTCTAGTTTCTTTCCAGAGAAGACTTCTTCAGGAGTCTTGTTTTCGAGTATTCTATGTGGAGTACGGTTCTGTACATACACCATTGTTCTGGAAGCTTCCGCCTAAAGATGCATAGGAAGGTCTTGATCATGAAGCATTACTCTTGCAGCTTCCATGATAGTTCTGTTCTTCCGTTCTGCAACCCCATTCTGTTGTGGATTATAAGGAGTGGACAACTCCCTCTTAATCCTTGATTTTTTGCATAGCTCTCTGAATTCATTTGAAGTGAATTCTCTGCCATTATCTGATCAAATGGTCTTGATCTTCTTTTTAGTATGGTTTTCGATCAAGGCTTTGAATTCTTTGAACTTAGTGAATACTTCATCTTTGTTCTTCATGAAGTAAACCCATGTTTTCCTAGAAAAGTCATCAATAAAAGAAACATAATATGCATACCCGCTTAGAAAGTTTGATGACATAGGACCACATACATTAGAGTGGATGAATTCCAAGATTCCTTTTGCTTTGCTATCACTGCTTGGAAATGTCTTCTTTGTATTCTTTCCTTTCGTACATCCTTTGCAGAATCCATCGTGTTTTTCTTGTATTTCTGGAAGACCTTCGATAGCTTTGCTTGCAATAGGTAGTGCTCTGTAATGCACATGTGCAAGCCTTCTATGCCAAAGTTCACTTGGATCTACTGTGTCATGGACTAAGACTTGTTCTAGATGGCCCTTTAATTTGTACAATCCTCCTTCTTGTTCTCCAATCACTACCACATCATCGATAGTCTTTCCTTTTGGCCACATGATGACTTGACCATCTATGAATGTAACCTGTATTCCTTTTGCATCTAATGATGATATGGAGAGAAGGTTCTTTTTGAGTCCTGGAACAAATAATACTTCTTTCATTGTTAGAGATTTTCCAGAGTCTAACTTATATGAAGATTCCCCACTACCTTTTATCGGATATTGGTAGTCATCTCCTAGCTTTACCTTGTGAGGTGATTCATGTTTTGATAGTCTAACAAAGAATTCCTTGAATCCAGTCATATGTTTGGAAGCCCAACTGTCTATAAGACAATCATCACTACCATGAGTAATGTTACCTATGAGAGTTGATATCAGAACATATTCATCCTCGCTTGAAGAATCTTCACTTTCATATTTGGATGTCTTCCTGGATGGTTCATCATCCTCTGCCGCATGAGCATGATGTCTTCCTTTGTTGCTCTTCTTTACTATCTTCTGTTTGTTAGGAAAATTCCTTGCATAGTGTCCTTCTTCTTCACAAGTATAGAAAATGATCCTAGATACATCTCTTCTAGTATTATTTTTGTGAAAGTGCTTACCTCTAGAACCATGAGATTTTCTCTTGCTTGACTTGGAGTGAGACTTGGAGTGTACCATAAGAGCTTGGTCTTCACTTCCGATCTTCTCTTCTCGAGCTGATATCCGAGCTTCTTCTTGAGAGAACTCTTCCCATAGTCTGCTGAACTTGACTAACTTCTTCCTAGCACAAATTCCTTGGATGAAAGAATCCCATGACCTAGGAAGGCCATTCAATGTAGTCATTACAATCTCTGCATTTTCCACTTCTTTATCAACTACTTCTAGTTTCTCTTTGATCTGAGAAACTCTTGTGAAGTAAGACTCGATTGTTTCTACATTCTGAATCTTCATATTCTTTAGTTGGTTTCTCAGGGTCATCTTCTGATTGATGTTCTTCCCTTCAAACAATTTGGTTAGGGCATCAAACATAGCTTTAGGTGTCTTGAGAGATGACACCTGTGGGATAAGGTGATCCT
Source organism: Pseudotsuga menziesii (assembly GCA_001517045.1). Taxonomy (NCBI): domain Eukaryota; kingdom Viridiplantae; phylum Streptophyta; class Pinopsida; order Pinales; family Pinaceae; genus Pseudotsuga; species Pseudotsuga menziesii. The sequence continues at coordinate 266,857 of LPNX010271308.1, read as the reverse complement.
TGATAGAATCAGAAATGATCCTATTTTCCATAACCATATTCTTCTTGTGTAAGGCCTTTGCCTCATATCCCTCTGGAACTGGAACCTCCTCATAAATGTAGGAGTCTAATTCATTTTCTTCCAGGACCAAGGAGATCCTATACTTCCAGGCTCGGAGTTTTCAGCTCCCTCAAGCTTTTCATCAAGCTTGGTATGATGAGACATCTTAAATGAGAACCTCAAATGGAAATACAGAATATTTTAGATCTTACCAGGTTCAAGATGTCGGATCTAAAACTTGAGCTGAAATCCTGCAGAGCTGGTTCAAGAGCAAATTAGGGTTTTTATTTTCTGGAGTTCTGTCTACCGAAATGCCTTGAAATTTGTCCCTAAATTCAATTTTTGGGAGGAGATCAATCCAGGCCTAGGCTCACTGAAAAATTCCTCTTCTGTGAAAAGCCCTAATTTCTGACAGTAGTGACATGTCCAAACTGAAAAACCTCAAAATTGGATTCTTCTTCGACAGAAACATGCGCCCTAAGGAGGAGAGTTGTTCCACCTTACTTCTGTTGAAAATATGTGAAGGAAGATCGACAAACTAGGAAGCCCTAGTTCCTACAGCTGCATAGTGTCTTCTTCTCAGGTTAGCTCTGATACCATGTTAGTTTTTCAACATTAAGCTAGCATTATGTTAGGATCTTTACTAAGAGAATAACAACTACAACAATCAAACACAAGAGACAATGAAAACGGTGTTTTTGATCGGGGAAACCATAAATGGAGAAAACCCCGCAAATTCCTCAGAGATAGAATCAACACAATATGTAAAACCCCAAAACAGTAAGATGCACTCCTGACAGTAGTAATCTTGTTCTTGTCTAGCCCCAGTGTCTTCTCCTTCCTCAACTGTGCGCTACACTTGAATGTGTGAGTGATGTGTGCTAAGTGGAGATCCCAACTCTCTATTTATACTAATCCCGACATGAATAAAAACCTACTAGGGCCGACCTCTACTTGGAGAGTCTAATAAACCTAGTGCCTCGGAACTACGAGGAATTTAAACCTTAGACAATCAGAGGGTTACCCACTATGACTTGACATGACTTGTTTACATTATTGATCCTCCCGATCGGAACATTAGGGCATGACAACATGACTCAAATACATAATAGATACATCCCAGAATAAACATCGGGTTACAATACATAATATACATAGATGAATACATTCCGAAGTTACAAATACATCAACACCACCTTGTATTTTTGTGGCTATGATCAATTGTCGAGTATGGATCCACCTTGTTCATTTGTGGCCATGACACCTTTAGATTTGATATGGCACCTTTTTGCATATTGAGCGACCATGATAGTTTCATCAGTTATACATATGTTGGATCCGCCTATTTCTTTATGGCGATGTTTTGTATATGGACTTGTATGTCCCAGAGATCAGTTTTTTTGACATTTATCTCTCTTTCAGGTACCTTTGCTCGAGCCTTTTGATCTTGGATTCTATGCTCTCTCCATACTCAGCTGTTTCCTTTATAATGTATTTCGGCTATTGTCTTCCCCTCTAACCTCATACATTAGGGGGCATCTATTATAGCTCAAAATGACACATCTCTTCCTATGACCACTTTCCCATGATTCCGTCGCATGTCGACACTTCCATGATGACACTTCATGAAAAGTCACGAAAAAAACACCTAACTTGGAGGACCCATATCTTGAGTTTTGTAACTCTATTTGACCTCATCTCTACATCATTGGAAAGACATTTCTATTAACTAAAACTTTCCAAAAGACACCAAAGTCTGAAAATGCCGATAAATACTCTAAAAATGAGTTTTTTTTTATGTACAAGACTTTCCTTAAGGCAAACCCGCATACGTACGCTACTTGCTCTATATAATACCTGGGTACATACATGAGTTGCTAATATATAATAGTTGCATATGCCTTATATACACGACTTTCTGTATTGGCAACCCGCATGTATTTCTCGTGTACGTGACTGTTGTTTCTGCAACCCACGTACGCCTCTTAAAAATGTCAAAAAACACGTCTTTTGAATTTCGGGTAGTTTGGGTAGTTATGCAACTGACTCCTTCAGTTGTAACTACTTTTTCTTTGCCCCTAACTATTCCTTAAGCATATAAATAGAGATAGGGAGGTCCATGAGAGGAGACTTGTATCTTTGCATTGTTATGCTGGAGGATTTGGAGCTCTCTTTGCCCACACCTTTGCCCTAGCGATCATCCACTTGTGTTGCAGAGCTTGGAGGCTGAGTTCCTTGGAGAAGAGAAGCATCAGAACCAGATCAAGGTTTTGTGAGGTGCTAAACTTGAAGAGAAGGTATAATTGTACTTGTTTTCAATATTAATAAAGATGTGATATCCCTCTTGTTCCAAAATTATTGTTCAATGTGTGATTGAATATTTTTTTATGATCATATGATGATGTTAGTTAGATCATTAGTTCATGTTTATTTGATTATCATTGTTTTATATGTGGTCATAATGGTTTGAGGAAGGTATAATTCGTTTTGCAGGTCTCTTGGAGCAAGAGGATTAAGAGGAGCAAGAAGAGGATTGAAGGGCTACTTGGATCAACCTTCATTTGGCTAAGGTATGAACCATTCTAATATCTAAATCTTGTTTATATTTTCTTGCAGAACCATTTACATCCACCTTTCAACCCCAGTATGTTGATGGCCTCTCAAACCCTAGCCTTAGGATACTTTCCTTTACAACAGGGGTCTGACAGCATAGTCTCTATATGCATTGAAGCTGAGGGCCACTATAATTGGTTACAAACCTCTGCTTGTATTGTATGGGATTATCAAGCCTCTCCTAGGCGAGACATAACTACTTCATTCTGGAGCTCACTTATCCTACCCTTGGTTTGCTTGTTGTTTGGATTTAGATTTTCTTAGGTGTATGCTCTGTACATGCTAGTCTACTTCAGGTTGCGTAGATAGATTGAGTCTTTTCTTTTTGTTGAGTCATTGTGGATATCGGTGTGGCTCCCCATCACTCTCATTGTTTAGCAAGTCTTTCACCTTCTATGTCTCCTCCTCCCTTGGAAGAGAGAGCTAGACAGTTCAGGTGGACTATTCATCACTTTGATTCACACAGAGATCTCACCATGAGTCATCATGGCTCTCAGGTCTCAGAGATTCTCACTTCCCCGCCTTTGGTGGTGGAATTTGAACCTTCAAGCACATATGGAACTCCACCTAAATTTGTTCCTTATGGGGCTGGACCGTCACAAGATTATTTATCACAATTTTCTGATTACATTAGCTTCGACCCTCAGTATTGGTTATACTATCCGGTGAAGAGACTCACCATGCATTCACCAGCACTGGCCACATTAGATATGTCATGCCTGATATTCTTGATCCCGATTTGGTACCTCATATCGAATTGGTTGGTGACCTTGGTACTACGCCTGGGGGAACTTCCATTCCTTTGCATGCAGATAGGTTTGGTGATAGTAATCACATTGCACCATCCACTCCAATGGTGGAAATTCCTTCGCACACACATCCTAGGCCTAGCACTAGTGTTCCTCTTCAGGGACCTCAGTCGAGACATGTGAATACTGGGGGTAAAATCTATATTCCTTCACATATTCCATCATATTCTCAACCCATTCCTTCAAATTCCTTTTTGATGCATCATCTTCCTAAATCTAGTGGTCCTTTAGGCCAGAGTTTGACTATAAGCCATGTCCTTCCTGTTTTTTCTAACACTGTAGTATCACAAGGCCAAGTGCCTCCTTATGTGTCAGCAGGTCATATACCTAATTCTGGATGGTCTCATGGAGTATCTCATGGAACATCTCATGGTATAGCTCATGAAGCTTCCTATATACCTACCTATGGACCATCTTATGGAACATCTCATGGTCCATCTTATGGAAAATATCGTGGACCATCTCATGGTCCAGCCTATGGAGCTTCCCATGAACCTTCTTATGGACCATATTACAGACAAAACTCTCAACCATATGGGTACGGGTATCAACAACCCACTTAATTTTCTAACTATGGCTTTGTAGCACCTCATACTCAAGGTACTCCGCATTAAAATGCTTCCATGCATCCCTTCATGGGTCATATGGGAGGAGGTTATTATCCCACTGGCCAAGTCCATGGTGTGTATAGCAATCAACCTTATCCGAACCAATCCTATCAGGGAGCATATTATCGACTGGCTCAACCTAGGCTCCCTTTCCTTATGACCTTGAACCTAGCTTATTTGTCAATATTGACAAATGATCCTGTGTCTCATGATCCAACATGGCCGACAGTCCCTACCAAGCTTCCTTTGGACGTTCTCAAGTTTGAAGGTAAGGATGGTGAAGATCCTGGTGAGCATGTCACCACCTTATACCTTTGGTGCTCTTCTAATTCCTTAACTGATGATTCCATCCATTTGAGGCTATTTTAATGCACCCTCAAGGGTCCTGTGGAAAAATGGTATATAGACTTACCAGGGGGGACCTATACTACGTTTGATGACCTTTCCATGAATTTTCTTAATCATTTCCAGCTACTCGTACCTTACGACGTTAGTACTAAACTCTTGTCAACTTTCCAGCAAGACAAAGCCACACATATTTCAGATCATATTCAAGAGTGGCATAGAGGGAAACAATTAATTAAATCCTTTATACCACCAGAGTTTCTTCTAGAGTGGTTCCTCAAGTCATTGTTACCATATATCGTGAAGGATGTTTCCACATCCGGATTTCAAAATGAGGACCAAGCTATTTTCAGGGTTCAAGAGTTGGATTTGATCTATGCTCAATCCGGACCCTTGTATGAGATTATCCCGAATGCTCCAAGATCCAATTTCAACCCTAAGATCAAACCTAGGCCACATGCCGATGGTATTGTTGGCTCCACAAGTACCTATTATAGCGGATTTCACCACACTAGGTGAATCACACATTGTATGGCCTTCCCCTGTCCCACTGCAGACTCATTAGCCCCTATGGACCACTTTTTGTCTTTTGATGTGTCATTGACCATCCCTAAAAACATTATAAAAGTGATATATGCGGCCTTTTCCTCGATAACCGTGTACATACGCAGATATTCCCTCTATAGTCACGTACATCGGGATGTGTACATAATCCAAAATCTTTTGGAGCATTCCTTGACTTGGATCCGATTCATATGACTCCTGGCCTTCCATATGCCTTGAGATCGCACGGATTCGACCTTTCAGTATACCTTTGAAAAGCTATATAAGGAACCATTGAGACATTGAAAGCATAAGAGAGAATTGAGAGTACCAAAACTATAGTCCATTGTTGCCAGAACTTATGCTTGAGTCTGCATCCCTTTGTCCCTTGGATCACTGTTGTGTTCTTCCCAAGCTTGCTTTTTTCTAGTAAGATTGCTATCAAAGTGATGGAGGATTGAGGTGGTGGAGGCCCAAGTGGGGGATTCAATTTCTCCGGTTCGCAGACGTGCCGTCAGAGGTTGTCACTTGTAATCTCTGATTCATATTAATAGAAATATATTTTCCTGTCCAGTAATGTGTATTTGAATGAATATTGTATCTATTGGAATATGTCAAATGCTTATACATTATTGATTATATATGCTAGAATAGATCTAACACAATGAAATATAGTATGCTTGTTTCGTTTACTTGTTGTTGAGGACGTGCTATAACAATTCAAGCTGAAGATTGGAAAGCTCAACAGGGATCTACTTCAACCGTCCGGAATAAGGTACGAGGTTCGATCCTTTAGTGTTAGATGTTTTTATTTCTATTGCATATTGGGGAAGATTGATTTATGGAGTCTAGTTGTTTGTTGTGGTACCCCAAGCCATAGGAATTTCTCTCCGTAACAGAATTGGCGACTCCGCTAGGGATGTTCCTTGTTTTTCTTTGGGGTTGGGGGCACAATGGGCTTGATATTATTGATTTGCTCTCTGTTTCTCTCTGTTTCTGTGTCGCATGTTATAGTATGTTTGTCCATTGACACTCCCGTTTATTGGTTTGGACTTGACCTGCTTTTTACCACTGCCTTCTCTGTATATGTGGGTTTTTGGCCAACAGTCGCATGTATACGCGGGTTTTTGGCCAAAAGGCGCGTACATACGCAGCTGTTCTTTATACAGTCGCGTACATCCTCCCTTTTGGTGAGTCTGATGTTGTGGGAAGTTGCTGGGTGGGTTGTGAGTGTGGTTGGGTCTTCCTTGGGTCTGAAGTTGTCCGTTGGATGCTTCTTTTGTGACCAGAGACCATTCGTACTGATCTCAGATATCACGTCTACACTGGCATATAGGTTAGTTTCACCACCGTTTGCATTTTGCATGACCTTATGACCTTGTCACTATATCCTTAGGTACAAACCCACTCTATTATGTCGTGGAACCTTCTTGCTGCTATAGAAGTGGCATGATATGAGTGGCAGAGCCTCACCTTACATGGGTACCCTAGTTAGCGCCTTATTTGCATTTTGGTGCCCATGCCGATGTTTCCCCCTTTAGGGTGTGGGAGTCCGTTGTATAGTATTGCCATGACATTTAGCAAGAGCCTCATACTCCTCTTAATCTTATGCTGGCCCTGATCCCCCGGACTCCCTTGTATCAAGTTGTGGATGCATTATCATGAGATTTGCCTGTCTTATTGAGCTTTATGTCGGCTCCCCTGACATTGCGTTTCAGCCATATAGCCCGATCTTGTCTCATGTCTAGCCATGCAGAGCCTTTATTTATATCCTTCGCAGCTTGATTCCCTTTTTTACCGGGAGGGGATTTTCCCCCGAGTGTCGATATCCTACACATGTATCCTTGCATTGAGCATAGGTATGTTCCACTGCTTGGAACTAGTTTGTTTGCCCAGATGACACTCGTCTCCTCCTAGTTTGTAACTATAAAGCTAGTTTATTCTTTTTTCAAGATTTCCAAATAACTGAAAAAGACCAAAAAAATCAAAAAACCAAAAAGCCGGACAAGAAAAGATATTATCTTTGGCAGCTGTCGAGTCGTGTCGCCTTCGAACAGAGCACTGTATATCACATCCATTGGTTGGGTTATAGTTTGACTTTAGGAGCTGTACTTGTTATCTGAGTTTTATCTCCATCGACTAGTTAAGCTTCCAGTCCCTATGGAGCCTCTATTGATGCCTCCTGCGTCATAGAGATGTCCCAGTTTGTATATCGAGTCTATGCTACCTTCATTCAGTCACCATACGCCGTTATGCTCTTGTTCGAAGGAAATTGAAACCTGAGTCGACCATTCCTCAGTTATCTTTACTTTGCATGTCGGCCATTCCCGGTACAGTTACTGGTTTGTGCACCTTATGATCGAGTTCTTCCATATTATACAGCCTTGCTAAGTACCTCATGTTGGATGATGGGGGATTCCCTAATGCCCTCCTTCCAACGGATTTCATCCCATCGACTTCAGATCATTTATTCTGGGATTGGAATCTAGAGTCATTTTGAGTGCCTTGAGACTTGCAGTCATCAGTGGCAGGTTCTCTCACCATCGACAGTTTTGGGAATACATCAATGTCCCCTGATCGATGGATTCTTTCAAGTGTTCTACCTCAACACATTTATTCACACTTGTTAGTTTGCACTCTAGTACCTTGATTCCCATTTTCATTATTGGTGGGTGATCTCGCGTCTGTTAACGGTATACATTAATGACCGGTAATCAGACGATGGACTACTATGTTCGACCTCGACACCTCTATTCGCATAGTAGGACATGTACTCGTAGTGGTTTGTGTAGAAGACCTTCCAGATTGGTGGCATCCACTATATGCTACCTTCTTGATCGTGCCAGTGTTCATGAGATTTCAGCTCTCGTGACTTGTTCCAGTATATGTCAGACATTTCCAGCAACTATGGAGATCTTGATCTGTTATATATCTTCAGCCTATGTGGAGATCATGGTCCTTTGTATATCTTCATCATGGAGATTCTGATCTATGTATATTGTACGTGGTGATTACCACATATGTGTTATCATGTTTCATGCATATTCATGGCCATTGTACTCTTATGTATCCAGGACTGCTATATGTATTTGCAGTTATATGCAGAGTTGTATTATGGTATTATGCTGATTGGTTGGCTGGTCTTCCATTTGGGTACCTTCATCACTTCACTTCTGGGATGGACTTTAATGTATTTCGGCCATCGTATAACCCCTCTGATCTCATACATTAGGGGGCATCTGTTATAGCGGATTTCACCACACTAGGTGAATCACACATTGTATGGCCTTCCCCTGTCCCGCTGCAGAATCATTAGCCCCTATGGACCAATTTTTGTCTTTTGATGTGTCATTGACCATCCCTAAAAACATTATAAAAGTGATATACGCGGCCTTTTCCCGAATAACCGCGTACATACGCGGATATTCCCTCTATAGTCACGTACATCGGGATGTGTACATAATCCAAAATCCTTTGGAGCGTTCCTTGACTTGGATCTGATTCATATGACTCCTGGCCTTCCATATGCCTTGAGATCGCATGGATTCAACCTTTCAGTATACCTTTGAAAAGCTATATAAGGAACCATTGAGACATTGAAAGCATAAGAGAGAATTGAGAGTATCGAAACTATAGTCCATTGTTTCCAGAACTTATGCTTGAGTCTGCATCCCTTTGTCCCTTGTAGCACTGTTGTGTTCTTCCCAAGCTTTCCTTTTGCTAGTAAGCTTGCTATCGAAGTGATGGAGGATTGAGGTGGTGGAGGCCCAAGTGGCGGATTCAGTTTCTCCGGTTCGCAGATGTACCGTCAAAGGTTGTCACTTGTAATCTTTGATTCATATTAATAGAAATATATTTTCCTGTCCAGTAATGTGTATTTGAATGAATATTGTATCCATTGGAATATGTCAAATGCTTATACATTATTGATTATATATGCTAGAATATATCTAACACAATGAAATATAGTATGCTTGTATTGTTTACTTGTTGTTGAGGACATGCTATAACAATTCAAGCTGAAGATTGGAAAGCTCAACGGGGATCTACTTCAACCGTCTGGAATAAGGTACGAGGTTCGATCCTTTAGTGTTAGATGTTTTTATTTCTATTGCATATTGGGAAAGATTGATTTATGGAGTCTAGCTGTCTGTTGTGGTACCCCAAGCCATAGGAATTTCTCTCCGTAATAGTACCAAACCTGGAGACTCGATTATGAAACAAGTTATCTAGTTATCACTAAACCATCCTACATTGGGACAAGCCACGACTTCATCTCAAACTACCCAATCGGTGAGTGTGCTTTCACTACAAACATCGAACCCGAAAGGAAACCAACAACCTATAAGGAATAAAAAGAAAGGAAAAAATAATCTTAAGGGTGGGAATAAAAATTAAAATGGTAATAATAATGACAAGAACATGAACAATTCTTGGGGGACAAGCAGCCTAAGCGTAAGGTTAAGTTTCCTTGTAATTTGTGTAAGGATGATCCCCTCACTCACTTGTGCCCTCATATGGAGGATGCCTTGAAGTTCATAGCATAGGGACCAACTGTGTTTACTAATCCTTTACCTAATAATCAAAATATGAACTTGAGGACCGTTGATCCTGGTTTTGCGTCTGGTGGAACTCAAAACCTGCCGAAGGCCGCTAGTGGTCATGGTTGCATCAACATGGTGAATGCTACAGATGTTGTGACGCATGCGAAATACTATGGTTCGTCACAATCTGACCTTGGGAAAGAACCTGCTCCACCTGAGAGCCCTTTGTGAATTGAAAATCCTACGGATAAGCTTGAAGCTCCACCTCACATTCCTAACGGAGTCTTGAAGCACTTGGTTCAGAATCCTAATGCTCGAGCCACCCAGAACTATTCAATTATTGAGGGTTTGGGCCAAAATCCTTGTGCGATGTCTACATTAGAAGTGCTTCAGACTTGTCATTCACAGATAAATGCCTTGTTGTTTTCTCTTGGGACTAGTGATGATAGCTTTTCTTCCATGATCAAATTTGAAACTCATGGAATCCAGAATTGCTTGCCTTACTACATGTCTCTTTTGATTCATGTAAAGTGTCTCAACAACACCATCATGCGTATTGTTATTGATGAAGGAGCTACTGCTTCTTGTGATGTCTTTGGCTTGTTGGAAGGGTTTAGGTTCTCCCATGTTGTCTCAGTATTCCAACATGTTGATTACTTTCAATGGAAGGTAGTTTCGACTGCACTGTATACTTCCTTCTCTAGAGGTCCAATTGGGATGGAAGACTGTTGTGATCGAGGTCAAGGTGGTTGATGCACCCCTTGACTATAATATTTTGCTGGGTAGGAACTGGATGTACAATATGCAAGTTGTAGTCTCTTCCCTATTTCGAGTGGTTTGATTTTCATTGAATGGGAATATCATTACTATTGATAAAAAATATTTCCAGAATCTGGGTGTAAATGCATCATCATGAGCTTCTATCCCAATTTTCAATAATTCTCGGTTGGCAATTGAGAATGTGGGTGTGGGTATGTATCCTTCTCTCATGGGAACCTTTAGTTTTCCTACACCAGTTCTTATGATTGGTTCTAGTCTTGGTGGGGATTCATCCTCATCGAATTCGGTATCCTTTCACACTACTCATATGGAGGATCCTTGTATTCTTCCTTCACCAAGTACTTCAAGTATGACTGTTGAGACAGACATGTCGTTTCCTACAACAATGGTGGTGTATCAAGCGAATCTTGATCATGTTGTCAGCCTAGTCCTTCCTCTTCGTCAACGGAAGAGGAGGACCGTTGTGCGCTGCTTGCATGGGTAGTAGAGTCATCTCACTCTCAAGACTGCCTTGATGATGTTTTTCCATCAGATGAAGCTATTCTTAAGGCCATGTTTGGGATTGAAAAACCTTGGGAAGAGTTGCACCATAGATCGTATTTCCTTCCTAAGCTTGATCATTTAGAGTGTGATGTCTTTAGGGAAATTCTAAGCGAGAAAGTTGGTAGCCCCGTGGTCCCACTAATCTCTCCTAGTTAGATGGCTGAAGGGAATATGGCTAACCTGTCACCAACGATTCCTATCAACATTTCTCGTGATCCTGGTAAGATTGAGAACGTTTACATTGGGGCGGATTGTTCCCTCGATGATATTTAAGAGTATAATGAGCTTTTTAAGAAGTTTCGTGATGTTTTCACTTGGTCATATGAAGAAATTCCAGGTATAGACCCTCGTTTGTTGAACACGAAATTAAGACCTATCCGGATGCAAAACCAGTTTGACAACGTTTGCGTGCCATGAATCGTAGGAAAGAACTCGCCATTAAATGAGAAATAGAGAAACTTCTCAAATCTGATTTTATCTATCTCGTTCCCTTAACGAAGTGGGTTTCAAATCCCGTTCCGGTGGATAAGAAGCAGGGAGCAATCCGAATATGTGCTGATTTCCATGATTTAAATCGAGCATGTCCTAAAGATAATTTCCCTACACCATTTATTGATCAAATTTTGGATGAGTATGCGGGAAGTGAGGTTTTATTTTATGGATGGATTTTCTAGATATAATCGGATACAAATTAAACCCGAGGATCAACACAAGACTGCATTTATTTGTCCTTGGGGAATTTTTGTTGGAGACATTTACCACCATACACACTCATTTTGGTCAATTTGGCTTAGTTAAACCACTATCCTAAGTATTATTGACTTAATTGACATCAGAGGAGCACTAGATCACATTAGCATGAGCACACCCACGCCTACCTTCAGTCAAGGAGGCTAACTTAGCCTTCTCCTACATTCAGGGAGGCTAACTGGAGCACTTCAGGGGTGATCTGAGTGTCATTAATGCTCCATATTGCTAACTGATGGTTACAATCAGTTAAATAGAGAAGTGAAGGTGCCTTCCTTCATTAAATTGATTATTTAATGAATTGGAGTCAACAGGGGCACCTCCAACCACTTCTGATGGTCAGTTACACTTCAGTTAACCTCATCGGGGTTCATTGGAGTGATTGATGCACTACCACTTGTTGGTTGGCTTGCAGTGACATGTGTCTAAGCTACTTTCAGTTAGACTCAGTCATTTATTGCACTCCGACTTCAGTTAGGGCTTAGTTGAGTCAATTAGGGTTTTGATCAGTGGTTAACTTGAGTGTTGACTGTGGCTTACATTCAGTTAAGCTAGACTCACTCATTCAATTCGAATGACCTCCTTGGGAATTCAAATTGCTTTGTCATTCATGCTTGCAGCATGATCATTGTATTGTATTACTCATTCTTTGTGTGAATATACAGAGCGACTACTCATTTTGTAGCACAATTACACCATTTTCATGCCTTATTATTATTAATCTTTTATGAGACCGTGTTTTAGTCCCTAGATTACTGTGACAGATTAATATGGTATCAGATCTCACAGTGAAATGAAGCTCAGATCTCTCAAAAACAAAATTTTTGATAGATCTTGCATGAAAATTGAGCAATAGCTCAAAAATCTAGCACTACACTAGAAGCCAAGGCTTACCACTTAATACCCCAAGTAAGAAATTGTTGATCAAGATTGCTTAATTGACTATGCTGGGTGTGATGAAAGCCTAAAATGTGCAGGCTATCCAACCGTACATTTCCTTTTTTTTGTGATTTCCAGGTTTTTAACAGGTGAAAGCATTCGCTCTAGTAGATTCAAATGGCTTCTTTTGTAGATATTTTGACTCTGTTCAATTTCCACTCATGGAAAGGAGATATGGAGATCCAGCTACATGCCAGAGGACTCTATAGGGTCACTATGGACACTAAAGAAGATCCTGTTTTTGTGATAGACAAAGCTATATTCTTGAACAAGAAGGATGAAGCATTTGGATTCTTGTGCCTCTCTATTTCTCAAGATCTTCTTTTCCATCTTTCGGGGTTGAAGACTCCAAAGGAAATTTCAGACAAATTGGAAACCCTGTATGGAAAGCAGGATGATTTGAGAGTTTACCAGCTCAAAAATGAATTGATGTCTCTCTATCCTTCCAATTTCAAGACCTTGAATGACTTTTTCACAAAGTTCAAGCACAATGTATTACCGTTGAATCAATGCAAAGTGGAGAAGGAGGATGATCAGCTCATCCCCACCATACTCTCCAAAATTGGAGCTGATTATTCAGTTTTTGTCTCTACATTCCGTGCGGGGAAGCTCACAACCCCTGGATGGAAGATGCCTACACTCAATGCCTTCATTGAGTCCCTAACAAGTGAACATGATAAGCTTGTCCAGATGGGGATCATCAGACCCTCTAGTGATCAAGCCCTCCATGTCTCGGGGCCCAAATATCTGAAGGCTAAAGGAAAGCAGCAGAAAAATCCAAAAACTAAATTTGAAGCTCCTAATCCTAAACTTGAAAACCAACAGCATCATTAGTCTTTTGGCTCAAAGAAGAAAAAAGGAAAAGGGCATCATGGAAAGGAAAAAGTCAAGTGTTCATACTGTGGGAAGGGATTCCACCCTAAACATGCATGCATGAAGAAGAAGCTTGATGAAGCTACCTCTCTCCTTGATAGAAATCACATCAATCTTCCAGAAAGATTTCGGAGGAGAGATGAGCAATATTGGGAACCACAGCATGGAAGAGGTCATGCCCTCATGGCAAGAACTTCGAAGTCCAAATCACTCTTGATTGATTCTAGAGCTTCAAACCACATGATGGCTGAAAGTGAATCCTTCTCATCCTTGGAGACCAGCAAATCCATTCCCATCCACATGGGAGATGACTCCACCATCATTTCATAAGGACAAGGTACGGTTGATCTTGAGAATGGCTATTTTTCAAATGTTTTGTATGTACCGTCTCTGGCATAAAATCTCCTTAGTGTCTATAAGATGACACATACATGAGTTCCTAAGAGAGTATCTTTCAGCCCAAATGATGTTGAGATAATAGAACTTGCATCCGGGAAACTTGTTGCTAAAGGCCTTGCAAACCATCATGCAAAATCCTATGAGTTTTCCCACTTTGTGGCAGATGCAAAGCCCACCGCACTGCTAACTCATGGAAATGAAGTTAGTAGGTTGTGGCATGAGAGGTTTGGCCATCTCAATTTCAAATATTTTCAGCAATTACAGAAAAAATCCATGGTTGAATGCCTTCCGGTCATCAAGGAAACCACTAGAATTTGCAAGGGTTGGGTTGTTCGAAAACACCCTGAGCACAAGTTCGATCGGGGGAAGGCAAACCGAGCTACATGCATCTTGAGGCTGATACATTCTAAGATCAGCAGTCCAAAGCCTGTCACATCCATGAATGGATCAAGGTATCTTCTGAATTTTATTGATGATTTTTCAAGGTACACATGGGTCTTCTTTCTCAAAAAGAAGTCTGAAGTATGTGAAAAATTCACTGAACTGAAGACCTTGATCGAGAATGCCACTGGGATTAAGATCAAGATATTGAGATCTAATAATGGTGGGGAGTATGTCAATAATGAGTTTCTGCACATATTCTCCCAAATTGGTATTCAAGTCCAACATTCAATTCGCTACACTCCCCAGTAGAACGGTGTAGCGAAAAGGAAGAATCGGTCTCTCAAGGAGATGACCACCTGTATGTTGGAATCAAAGAAGTTGGCTCAAAATTTGTGGGATGAATCCATGCATGCTGAAGAATACATTTAAAACAGATTTCCACACTCATCTATGAAAGGGAAGACCCCTTTCGAAGCATACTTCGGACACAAGCCGGATGTGTCGAACCTGCGAGTGTTTGGGTCCACTGCATGGGCCCGAATTCCACTTGATAAAAGAAGGGATTTGCAATAGAAAAGCATAGAATGTATTTTTATTGGGTATCCTAATGAATCAAAAGGTTTCAAGCTACTGGATATCAAAACAAAACAAATCATCATCGAAAGGAGTGTCAAGTTCTATGAGCCTCTTTAGGAGGTGGAACTAGTGAAGGAGAAAACTGCTGAATTTCCTTCCTATTCTACTGAATATTTGGATGATGAAATTGGGGGTGATGACCCTGATATGGATCCTATGATTTCTGATATCAGTTTAAAACAAACATCAGATTCTGAATCAGAACCTGAAGTACAAAATTATCTTTCCACATGGGCCCGAAAGACACTCTCCTCCGCAGGAGATAACATTGGAAATCTGGATGATCCAAGGAGAACCCGGTCTGATTTCCAAAGAGCAGGTATTGCGCTATCTTGTCCTAATAATTTTCTGTCCAAAACTTGTTACTTGATGATTATTTTAGACCCAAAATCCTACTACCATGCTCGGAAGGATCCGAGATGGCAAGTTGCCATGGATGAAGAGATGAATTCTCTTCAGAAAAACACTACTTGGGAGCTAGTTTCTCTTCCTCGGGGAAGGAAATTGGTTCAATGCAAGTGGGTGTTTCAGACCAAGGTTAATGCTGATGGAAGCACCTAAAAATATAAGTCAAGGCTGGTGGAAAAAATTTTCTCCCAGGTCCAAGGTGTGGACTACCATGAGAATTTTGCACCGGTTGCAAAAATGGACTCCATCCGCCTAGTTTTGGCAATTTCAGCATCTAAGCACTGGGAAGTGCATCATATGGATGTTAAGTCAACCTTTTTGCATGGATATATTCATGATTAGATATACATGAAGCATCCTGAGGTCTACATCACTGATCCATATTTGGTTTGCAAGCTAAGGAAGTCACTATACGGGTTAAAACTGGCCCCAAGAGAGTGGTATTCCAAGATGGATGCCTTCCTTCTCTCGCAAAACTTCCAAAGGTGTAGATCGATACAAATGTGTATATACAGAAGTATGATGGTAATTTTATTATTATTTTTTTGTATGTTGATGAATTACTGATCACAGGTAGCACAGTTGCTTCTATTTGAGCCATCAAAACTGCTCTCCACAATGCATTTGAAATGAGCGATTTGGGGCTCTTAAAACAATTTTTGGGGCTTGAAATTAAGCAAAATTCTGATGGGATAATGGTCACTCAGTCCAAATACATATCAGACCTATCAAGTTTAACATGGCTGAATTTAGGCCTGCACCATTCCCTTTCTTTTCAGGGATCAGCCTTGAAGAAGGAAAAAGCACACCTCCCATGGACTGCACTATTTATCGACAGCTGATTGGTAGCTTGTTGTACTTGACACATTCTCGACCTGATATCTGTTATGACATGAATTCTATATCAAGATACATGCAGCAGCCCCATGATATTCATTGGAAGGAATCCAAGAGGATCCTCCAGTATATTCAGGGAACTAGGACCTAGAGCATTCACTATGCTGCAGACTCTGAGCTAGAGCTGGTTGGATACACAAATTCCGATTGGGCAGGTGATTCTATTGATCAGAAGTATACTTCTGGATATGTCTTCATGTTTGGTGGTCGCCCTATTTTCTTGTCTAGCAAAAAATAGGCCGCCATAGCATTATCTTCAGCAGAGGCCGAGTATCGAGGAGCGGTGAATGCTTGCATCCAAGTAGTTTGGTTACAAGGAATTCTTTCAGAGTTTTATCTTGGTAGTACTTTGTCCACTATCCTCTTTTGTGACAATCAAAGTGCTATTAATATATCCACAGATCTAGTTACCAGGCAGAGGACCAAGCATGTAGAGATACACATGCACTATATCAGAGAGCTAGTGCATGACAGGCCCATCATTTTGCAATGTTGCCCGACTGATGAGCAGATTGCAGAAATCTTCACCAAGAGATTTTTAGAAAAGAAGTTCACTTACCTCTGTTCACTGTTGGGGGTGAGTCCATCAAGGTTATCAGACTACTTTCAGTGTTCAGCTTGAGGGGGGGGGTTTTCCCACTGGGTTTTCCCTCTTTTCCTCACTTAGTTTGTTTTTTAGAATTGTTTGAGTTTTCAATATTGTACAGGGTGACCTATGGCCTTAGTTGCCGGGGCCCTAGAATTTTTATGCATTTTATGTTTTCTACTCCTCCTGAGTATAGCTTAAGGGGGGGTGTTGGAGACATTTACCACCATACACACTCATTTTGGTAAATTTGGCCTAGTTAAACCACTATCCTAAGTATTATTGACTTAATTGACATCAGAGGAGCGCTAGATGACATCATCATGAGCACACCCATGCATACCTTCAGTCAAGGAGGCTAGCTTATCCTTCTACATTCGGGGAGGCTAACTGGAGCACTCCAGGGGTGATTTGAGTGTCATTAATGCCCCATATTGCTAACTGATGGTTACAATCAGTTAAACAGAGTAGTGAAGGTGCCTTCCTTCATTAAATTGATTATTTAATGAACTGGAGTCAACAGGGGTGCCTCCAACCACTTCTGATGGTCAGTTATATTTCAGTTAACCTCATCGGGGTTCATTGGAGTCATTGATGTGCTACCACTTGTTGGTTGGCTTGCAGTGACATGTGTCTGAGCTACTTTCAGTTAGAATTAGTCATTTATTGTACTCTGACTTTAGTTAGGGCTCAGTTGAGTCAATTAGGGTTTTGATCAGTGGTTAACTTGAGTGTTGACTGTGGCTTACATTCAGTTAAGCTAGACTCACTCATTCAATTCGAATGACCTCCTTGGGAATTCAGATTGCTTTGTCATTCATGCTTGCAGCATGATCATTGTATTGTATTACTCATTCTTTGTGTGAATATACAGAGTGGATACTCATTTTGTAGCACAATTACACTATTTTCATGCCTTATTGTTATTTATCTTTTATGAGACTGTGTTTTAGTCCCTAGAATACTATGACAGATTAATAACTTTTGCATATTGGAAGATGCCCTTTGGAAGTAAAAATTCTGGAGCTACATTTTGGTGGGCCATGATATCGATATTTTACGATCTTAAAAATATTATTGAAGTGTATTTGGATGATCTAGCTGCTCACTCTTGTTTGAGAGTGCGTTATCCTTACCATTTGTGATTAGTTTTTGAAAGATGTCGTTATTATCAAGTTTGTTTAAATCCTCATAAGTGCATCTTTTACATGAAAGTTGGTCGTTTACTAGGATTCATTGTATTTAGGGAGGGTATTAAAGTCAATCCCTTGAAGGTTGAGGAAATACTTCAATTGTATCCTTGCATAACATTCAACACCTTCAATGTTTACAAGGTATGGTGAAGTTCTTGCGAAGGTTCGTGGTCAATTTTTCCAACTTGAATAAAGGCTTCATGTGTTTATTGAAGAAGGACACCCATTTTTACTGGGATGAGCGAGCCTAGGAGTCTTTTGATTCTCTTAAGAAATCCTTAGCAATGGCCCCCGTGCTTATTCCACCAGACTATAGCCGTGACTTTTTTATTTATGTGGTCTCGTCTCAGGAGACGGTTGGTATGGTATTGGTCCAAGAGGATGAGGAGCTCCATGAGCATGTTATATATTATTTGAGCCGAAACCTTATTGATGCGGAACTTCATTATTCCCATGTGGAGAAGATAGCCTTAACCACCGTTCATGTAGTTCAACGTTTGAGACATTACATTCTTCTTCGCCAAACTTTGGTCATAGCTCACATCAATCCATTTCAGTTTGTCCTCACTAGAAGGATGATTGGGGGTGTTATATTTTTATCATTTAATCTATATGATCTTAGGATATTATCTGAGAGAATAAAAAGCACAACAATCAATCGCAATAGACAATGAACATAAATATTTTCCTCGGGGAAACCATTAAGGAGAAAACCCCGCAACTTCCTTAGAGATAGAATGAGCACCAAAAGTAAAACCCTAAGATACAAAGATGATCTCTCGACAGCAGTTGTCTCTCTCTTTTTTGGTGAAACCCACCAATAGAGCCTCGTCGATAGGGGTTCCCACTCTATCGACGCCCAACCAGCACAATCTCCCTGAGCCATCCCAGACAGGTTTTACCCTGCCCAGGAACATCTGCAGAGTAGACGAGGTCTCACCTGAGGTGTTCAAGGGAGAGTTGTTGAAACAGAGTTTCCAATAGTGGGGACAAAGCATATGGGGGTCCAACAAAAGGACACCATAACTGCTAGATCCAAATCTTTGTAGTTGACTTTACACCATTTCCTCAACTTGCACAGTGTATTCATAACTTATGCAATCATTATAGCATCATACATTTGTCACAATATTGCTAATACCATAGCATTGTCCATAAAACATATCTACTCATAGTGCAATAGATAGTAGCAGAAAAATAGATCGCATCGATATAACAGAAAGGGACTAAATCACAACAACATTATACCAAAACAGGTCACAACATCATAACAGAATAGGTCACAACATCATAACAGATTAGATCGCAACAATGATAACAGACAATATTTGTGCCACAATTGCCATATCATATTAACCTTGTGCAACGGACCCATATTACATAATTATTCTCCAAAACTAGAGACTACATACATCAAGAAAACCTAGATAAATCGCATATACACAGGAAATTCTTCACAAAACCAGATCGCACTAGATCTTATGCCCCAATTATCCTCTGATGTGATTCTCCTATGATAATCATGATCCTCTTTTTCTCCTATTTTCCACTCCCTTCTATTTGCAAAACTAGATCTATAAATAGGCTTGTGCCATTACATTGAGGGTCCACTTGTAACTAACTTATAACTGCTAATGACCTATTACAACAAACTTGGTCAAATAACATATAAAATATTCAAAGCGGTTATTCTTCCACCCATCACGCTAATCTGGCCTTGCTCGGTACCGCGTGAGGTTGCGCAGCTGCCGCGATGCTGTGCAACTCACTTACCAAAACCCTTTCCAATAGGCCCCCAACACAGTCTTTTGGGTATTCCCCGAGCCATGCCAGGTTGACACGGTATGTGCTGACGTTTGAACCTTGAAATCTTCAAATTACTGCACAATCTCACGTACTTGAAGCTAGAATTTGTCGGCAACACTGTGAAAATTAGTCAAATCCTGATTCATTGAGTTCTCTTCTCTGGCCTTGCTTTTGACCATTTGTCAATGCTCTTGTACTACCTATGTCATGGTGACTGCTTTAATATCCAACTGTCCATCGATTTAGTGAAATTCATCAAGCTGAGTGTGACACTTTTGTTGGCGTTCCTGTGCACGCGCAGCTCTCTGCTATAAATCCTTCAGTTCTTTGGCCCGTGTGATCTATACCATTAGTGGCATGGCCCTCAGTGCTGTCTTCAAGGTCATTATTTGACCTTTGGATTCTTACACTTCCGCAGTCAGTTGATCAAGCTACTTGTCCTGGACAATGCTCTACAAAAACTGCATTATCGCTTCCATAATGGTTTTAGCCTCTTGCTCCATGCTTTCGAACTTAGTTGTGATGTCTTCAATGGAGGATTTCCTTTCCACAACCTGCTCCGGTGGCATCGTAGGTTGTACTATGGAATTGAGCATCAGGTTGGTATCCTAAAGCTGAACAATAGTTTTCCCCAATCATTTGTCCTTTTTGACTAGGGTGAGTTCGGTTCTTTTCTCAAAAATGTGCTGGCAGGCTTCAAAAACAGCCTGCTTGACTTCGCCACACCTGATACACATCTACGCCTATTCAATGATCAAGTGGTATTACACCTTTTTTAGTTCTGTAATCTCTTCAACACCCTTTCGTTTCATCTTAGCCTGTGTCTCCTTCAAGGCGTCGATTTCTTGAACTTTTTCTTCTGCTAGCTGCACTCAGACCTAATGTAGCTCGTCTGCCTACTTCTACAGCTTTTTTGCAATGATCTGTGACTGAACATAGCCCTCAGAAAGTTCTTTCTGTCATTCCACTAATTCTAGGGAGGCAATGTGTTGCAACTCCACTAATTCCATAGCGAACAACTTGTTTAGGTCCAAAGCCACGCTCTGGATCGGTCACAGCAACTGGTGAAATTCCTCATTTCTCGCGTCGATCGCAGTCGGGGAAAATTACACGTTCCTGGCCTGGGGCTCAGTGATAATCGACGAGATGTCCTGCATCATGGGTCACACAGATGTCTGCCTATAAATAATGCCAAAAATTGAATCTAATCGTTCACTTACCACACCGAATTCTTCATGGTTTGACTCTCGGATCACCTTTGTTGCATCCACAAATGAGTCAGTGACCACTTTGATAAGCCGCTGTAGTTTATACTCCATCCCCAACTTGGTACCACTACCCACCTCATATTCCTGGCACCATTTGGTGTGAGTCTCCTCCCACATGCCCCGCGATGCATCCTCAAAGTCCGTTGATGACTCATTTTCAGAGTCGTGAGTGATTAGGTCCTTTTGGGCAGGTTCTTCTAGGAATTCAGTGGCTACTCTTTAGATAATTCCTCCTAACTCACCAGGTTTCACCACTCTATCAAGCACTCTTGGATAATGGCATTGAATTCTTCTATTGTGACTTTGTAAGGAAAAGTTAGCCACTACTTGTTGAGGTCCCGCTGCGCTTGAATGTAGATAGAGTGGGGCACAATGGAAAATGAAAGGATTCACTGATACTTGGTCATAGCGTAAGAAGAGACTTAGGGAACTGCAATGACCATGGCTTGCAATGATTCCCAATAAACCCAAAAGTGAATGGCACAGTCCATCTATCATTTGGGTTCTTCAACCCACCATAAGTTTTGATACCTTGCACCTCAGCACACCTTTGTTGCATCAATTGCCATTGGTTGATAGTCTTCTAGTTCCATTTGGGCAACTAGCACAATAAGGATCAATAACCAATTATATGAAAATGACCACCCATACTGAGTAGGAAGCATGTCTTCTAGCAACCAATTCAAAAAAAATACAGACCAATTCATTTGCACCCCCTCAGCACACTTCTGGGCGTAGGTGACAACACCCGAACTACATTGGACTAGTCAGTTTCCCCAAATGACCTTCCTTTCCAAAATCCTTGTGTCGATGTGCACCGCCTGTGAGTTAATTCTATTGATGCGATAAGCACGGCCATCACGCTGTAAACTGAAGTGCTCCTTCAGCTACTTGGTAAGCCTTTTATTAGTATCTCTCCCATGGATATACTGCGCCAGATCTTCCCTGGCCTTCAACAAGCCTGTGATGCTTGCAATCAAATCTACTGTAACAGGGATCGTTGTATACAATGAAAGTGTCCCTCCATGAAAGCAAGCCAACAGTTTCTTCATGCACGCATTGGCTTCATTCAATCACCCAAAATGAGGCATATTGATGAGCCCCAACAATCCAGATTGATCTAACCCACTCACCCTGTAGAAATAATATATAAATGCTATGTGCAATGATGCTAAGAAGAAGCACAGGAAATAGATATTGCTACTAATAATTCTCACAATCATACACAGGAAAAATATAGAGAAGAAAAGAGACTAAATCACATGAATGAAGAGATGAATATTGGTGTGTATGCTTCCATTGAATAATGATGAATAATAGTGTACATAAATAGTACATCCCTCATAGGAAAATTGAATTGTATGGAAACAACTCATAAATCTCAAAAAGGATGACTTACCAAAATATATCAAACCCCCATAGGTGGCTAAAGCACTTCCCAAATCTATCAAGGACCTCTTAAGTTGTAAAAAGCATGAGTGAGTTGTCAAGGAGATGGAAAAAACATGCTAATCCTAGAAAATGGAGAAAAACTAATGGAGGATGGGTTGGAAACAAAAGCTAATCTTGTATACTAATTTTGGATGGTCAAAAGGTGGTCAAGATCAACCCAAAATTAGGAATAAATAATTCCTAGGATATATATGGCATGTATTGACTTTAAGGTGCAAGTGGATGCCAAATAATTAAGCTAGTGGGTGAATAATTAATCAAATAATGATTAATTATTTTATCCTAAGTTATGAGTGGATTTAATTAATTCCAACACCCCCCTATAAGTCTGACTTTATGATGGTATGCCAAAAAATATAGATGCATATAGGGCCCAACAACAAGGCTATGGTCACCCTTTAACAATTATTATGTGCAGAAAAGTGAGGAAAGAGGCAAAACCACATGGGGAAAATCCTCCCTGAAGACAGGACAAGGCACACAATTTGAAATATGTCTTCAACATATCTTCATCTTCACTTTAATGAGCTGACTGAACTACTTCTAGATGAAGGACTTGCTGAAGAAATCATGAACTCCATGATCATGCGCTGGTGTAGAACCTGCAAGAAGGAAGAGGAGAGACTCCTTGTATCTCATCAACTGATGAAGTAGGAGCATTATCTGAATGCTTATTGATGCTGTCAAAATATGATATGCAAACATAATCTAAAATGGAAAAGAGATCTATGCATACTCCTTTCCAAAGAGTACATAAAATAAGGCAATTTATTTCACACCCAATTCCCTGAATAGCTGCAAAATTGTGATGTGAATCACATGTCAATATTCCAATCTGATTTAGCACCTGTATAGATCTAATATGAGGCTTATAAAAATTTGATATATCAGAAATATTAGCATATGTAACAACAAGGACAAATGCTTCAGTGGATCCATGAGGATATAGGGCTAGACTGAGAAAATTATGAGCAACTAGGGAAAACTTATAGGTGTAAAAATATGAATGATGGATGGGCATAAGATCTGAACCATAAGTGTTTAGAACAAATCCAAACATGTTTATTATCAGTCCAAATATTACTAAGGACATGGATAACCAGCCATTGAAAGTTAGGAAAGACTTCAAATCATGTAAGATAAATATCACTGCATATGAGACCAATGAGGAATCAACTAGTGAACTTGGGATTTGTATAGTCTTAGGATTATTTAGAGGTATGGTAGATGGTATGGATGGTGGCATGATATGTGTATCAACCTGCAAATATGCTTCTAAATCATAATCCAAATGATCACATATAAGCATATCAGTAGACTCATGGAAATACACTGGTAATGAATCCTCTGTATGAAAGGAGGAAATAATGAGATGTTCACAATCTTCAAGGAGGTTCTGAGTATTGATGCCAATAAAAAAGGAGGATATGCTGAAGCACATGAGATCAAGTAAGGTAAGTGGTATGACACAAATAAGGCTTGATTTGTCTAAGAAAACATCTTGGAAATCACTGGGTTGCACACCATCAAGGAGAGAGGTATGCACAAAGTGTGAAGGATCTGGCACATAGATCTCAGAATCTAAGATAGGAGATTTAGAGAACAATGAATGGGTTATAGGATAATAATCAATATCAGCAGAAGCTCCATATGTTACTTCTTTTTCATCAATAGTATCACAAGAAGAAATATGACCTTCAAGAGACATAGAAAACGGTGGCTCTTCAATATTTGCTTCTTCATTGAAGGAGGAAGAATTCGAATCAATGAGGAAAGAAGAAACATGAAATATATGTGTAAATTATTCATCATGATCATCTTCATCAGAGAATATAGAGGCCAAGAAATATTGAGAAAGTGAACAAGAGGAGATGCTAGGTTTGCTCCATGCTTCATCTTCAATTTCCTGCAAACCAAAAGCTTTGTCCAAAATTTTCCAAAGCTCAAATGGATACTCAACAGAATATATGAGATGATATATATTTGGAGACATTCTCAAACACATAATTCCATAAGCTCTATCACAATTATTTATCCAATCAATCTTGTCTTCATAAGACTCAGGTTCACTCAATGCACCAATGGAGACATCAAAGAGACATTACCTCTTCAAGTATGCCCTCATCTTTGGATTCCAATCAGAATAGTTGAAAGGATATAGTAGAGGAACTTTTGAATCCATATAGAAGTTTTTGATATGCTCTAGTAGATACTCTTTGCAACCTTCAAAACAAACTAGGAGAAAATCTTGTAAACTAGACAAGCTCTTCTTCAGAGAGGGATAGGAGACTGGAAGCGCTCCTCAACTCTGTAGAACTTGATAAGCCTTGTAGCTCTGATACCATGTAGAAATAATAGATCAATGCTATGTGCAATTATGCTAAGAAGAAGCACATGAAATACATCTTGCTACTAAGAATTCTCACAAGCATACACAGGAAAAATATAGAGAAGAAAAGAGACTGAATCACATGAATGAAGAGATGAATATTGGTGTGTATCCTTCTGTTGAGGCCTAGAAATTTGCAGGCAACAACAGCAAGGGATTCTCCCCAGTCAATGCACCCAACTAGCCCATGACTATTTGGTATGGGGAATCCGTCCGGTTTGCGGTCCGGCTACCATAGGTCAAAGTAACAAAAACAAAGGTTTTACCGGTTGCGACCTGGTCCACCGTGTATTTTGTATTTTTTGACTTAAGTATGATATGCAAGTGCTTAATTAACCATGCAAGGTGATAAAGGATGCAAGGAGAATTCACAACGTGATGCGTAGGTTCTTACCTCTTGTCTTAGCACTCGAAAGCATCTCAATCACATATGCAACAATAAAATAAAACTATCTATCTATCCATCTATCTATCTATCTCTGGGGAGAAAAATGTAACTTATTTATGAGTAATGTGTATTGTGCATGTATTATAAAGAGGAATCACAGATAGATGATATTCCTTCCTACAACGCATGAATGATTAGAGATATTTAGATAATCAGATAGCCAACTGTTTATGAATAGCATACATTACTCATGGTGGTAAATCCACAGAATAAACCAGAAATCATTCAAACAAGAACATAGGCTCTAAGAGTTAGAACGATCTCACAGTTAATGGACCAACAGCTGCAAAAAAAAATAGTTCATCTTTCCGCAATCCACAGCATAACATTTGAAAGTCCCACCAATATTTCTCCAACAGGAAAACAATGATTCTTTATTGCAAAAAAAAGTAGTTCTTCTTACAATATCGCTTTACATGTCTAACTGGGAAAAAGCCCCTATTCCTTCTAAGCCTTCTATATTTTTACAAAAATGGTGAGACTGTTGGGCTGCCCAAAGTAACCTTTGGGCTCCCCAACTCTTCACCTCCAATGTTTCACTTTTCTCAAATGCTTTTACAAAATCGTTACAAATTACAAAAGTGACCAATCTTTTATGAGGAGGGTCCCACTTGGGTGTCCAGAAACTTCTTCCACGCCAAAGCTTCAGAGGCGATGCCTTCAAAGGCATAAGGTTCCAGAAACTGAATGTTGATCTCAAACTTTGCAGCCTGGTTCTTTATAGCCTCAATTCTAGTTGTGCTCAACCGAAGCTGATCCTCCAAAAGCTGCACACTGATGGCTGAATGATCTACTTCACTCCTTAAGATCTGATCATCCAGGGATTTAATATGCTGTACTTTCACTTCCTCCTCCTGATATCTCTTCTGCAACATCTCCACAAATGAGTTGTGGTCCGGGAAAACATCAAGCCTCTGTTCGGCCTCTGTTTGGCACTGATTGTAGGTAATAAGGAGCCTCTTGAAGAACTCTGTGCAAGCTCCTTTCATCTTTTTAACTACCTTCTTGAAATCCTCTGCGGTTTTTATAGAAAATTCTAATAAGTCATAATCCCGCTTGAGGGCCTGTTGATCCTCTGATGGCAGCTCTGCTGGAGTTTCTTCATTATTTTCCAGCCTTGCCATTCTTGCAGTCAAGACTTCAAGGACGTCCTGAGATCTATCAACAAAGTAAGAGGAGGTTTCTAGGATTTCCTCTAATCGGCCATATACCTGCAGAACTTTACATCTCTCCTCTTCTATGGCAGTCTGCAGTTGCAGCATCTTGGCCTTTTGTGCCAACACATGCTCTTTGAACGGTCGAAGGTTGACCTGCTGCTCCCTTGCTTCCTCTAAAGCAGTGGCTAAAGAATAAATTTGCTCTTGAATATTTCTCTCTTGTTCTTGAGCTTGCTGCTCATTTGCTTCTAAGGAGGTCTTTTGCTGCTCTAAGTCTCCTATCTTTGCCAACAGCTGTTCTTTCTCCACCCAGAGCTCTTGATACTCTTGCTGTACTTTCTCCATACGCTCTTGTGCAGCTTCACTAGCTTGTCTCTCTTCTTGGAGGAGTTGCAATTCATCTTTTGAGGAAGTCATCTCCCTTTTCATGTCCTCATATTTCCTCTTTAGCCTATTGCTTTCCTCTCTCTCCTTTCTCAATGTTTCTTTCAGCTGAGCAGAGGACTTATTGGATTGCTCCAAGTCTGTCATAATCTTGTATACATTATCTTCCAAAGCGTGAATCAGTGCAGCTCCGACTCTAATGGTGAATCTGGGATCTTGGTCTGTCCCATATACCACGGTTGTATCTGTTATCATTTTCCCGGATAGACCTCCTGTTGCAACCTTCTTTTTAGTTCTCTTCACTATTCTCTTGGTTTCCTTGTCATAGAAGATGGTGTTAAAATCAGGTATCTCTTCACCCACCTTCTGTACAAAAGGGATCAGTTTAAGGGTGGGGACTATAGATTGTCCAGGTGTGCTAGCGGCAGGTACTTCTGGGTCCTGCACCTTGGGGTTCTCCATGTCCTGAGTCTGGCCACCAGCGGTGTCAGAGGCTGACTGTTCTGTCTCTGTCTGAGTCATATTTAGCCTCTCTGCTTCCTGTTTCTGAAGCTCCTCATCAAGCTTCTTCTTCTTTTCTTCTTCTTCCTTTCTTGCATCCTCCTCTGCCTTTTGGGCTGCCTCTTGTGCAGCTTTTCTTTTCTCTGCCTCTTCTCCTTGCAACCAGCCTACAGCTTCTTGGGCCAGTCTTTGGGCTTCCCCATTTCTTCTCCTAGCTTCTTCCTCAGCTTTTGCTTGTTCATCTCCCTTCCCACCTTTGGTGGAGATCTTCTTTTTGAACCTTCTCCTCAAGGCTGTCATGTTCACTGCATTTCGGAAGATGGATTCTTCTCTATCCCAATGGTGGGTATATTCAAAATGTACGTTGTTTGCTTTGCAATGTTCAGCTACTTTACTGTGGGAGTCATTTCTATGGAAAGGCATCTCACTAAAATGAAACCTTTACAACTCTTCAACAAACTCATCCGCTTTCTTCACTCTGGTGAACTTGTAACTGCCTAACTTGAAGGGCAAAGGGGGATAGGCAGCCTTCTTATGCTCAAATAGAAAGCTCCGTATGCCATCCAGGAAGACTTGTCTGACTGCCTCTTTGTGAATGATGTAGTCGGTGGCGTACTTGGCCAGCAGGGAAGGTGCTCTTGAACCTCCAAAAATCCTGAAGTAAAGGCCATCCTCAGTCAGATAGTAGTCTACATATTCTTCAATTACTTGCAGTGCCTCCTCTGACATGCAATCACACTGCTTCAAGAAAATGAGTGTATACAGTGGCATGATGAAGTGTTCACAGACTTCTCGATAATGGCTGTGATACTTGTGTGCCCACAGTGGTTTATATGTAGAATAGACAGGCATTCTTTCCCTATCCCAGATGCACCTGAGGCCGGGGAAATGCTGATTGCACAATATACAATCGACAAGTATGGAACTCATATAGAATTCAGACCTTTTTTGGGATACTCCACCCAAGGCTGAGGCCAACCAGGCAGATAAACTTTTTGATACTATGTTGGCCCAGTTGAAAATGGTCCCCTGGGTTGCAACATAAAAAATAATGGGCATCCATTCCAATTTGAAGAACCTGCCATGGGCTCTTCCAAAAATCCTGTTAAGCATTAAAGCTATGCACCTGTATGGGGCCCTTAAGCTTGCTGTATCATACTCTCCCGTAGCTCTGGTTCTGAAATGCTTTCCTAATAGCAGCATTCTTTTAAGGGTCTCGACAAGGTCCATTCTAATGTTATTCAACCAATCATCAGACAGAAATATTTGCGCTTCTTGCAGGTGGTAGGCCAGAGCTACATATCCTGGGCTATATGCAGTATAGCCCTATTTTTCAACATTCTCCAGGATCATTGTGGTTACGTCTGCCTAGCACAGAATCCAACCAATTACTTCAGAGCATGGGAAAATCTCTAGTCTGGTGGCAATCTTCATTAGTGAATATCTCTTGATATTGGCATATATGCCCTCTTCTTCCAAGCCCATATCCGGCACCTCTCGGCGCGAGATCAGCCTGTAAATCTCTCCCCATTGGTACTTGGGCTCCACACCAGATATACACTTGGTGTCCTCCTATATGTAGTCAATTTTGGTAATAACCTCCACTTCGGGCTCTTCCTCGACCACAGGGGTATTCTTCTTTTGCCTCTTTGACATTTCGAATTCGAAAACTTCCTGCCATATATGACATTGTAAACATTAAGCCATTCCCATCTAAGTTGAAAATATTTATATAACAAAGTGCAGCGTTTCACTCGTTCTATGTGTACCATGACAGCAATTAGTTAAATGAAGCAAATATGTGCATGTATATAAGCTGAAATGGCCTAACTAACAGAACTCTTGTGAGAAAACGAAAACTACATTAAAATAAAGAAATTTCGGATCCGCTGTGGGTGCCATAACCATCACACTGCGCGGGAATAATAGAAGCACTACGCGATATTTTTCAATGTCGTGTCCTCAGGAGGTACGCAGTCTGTGCAATGTATGGTCATGAAAGCTACGTCGTGCAATACATTCCTAATCGGCTCAAGTTTGACATCGACAGTGGACCGAGTCACCCGAACCGCGCGGTATAAAATGGCTAGTGTTTTAAGGAAATGATCAACGTAAGGGGGGGGGGCAACCAGTTGAACAACCCAGGGAATCCATAAACGATCCTTCCCAAACAACCTATCTCCCAACGAGGCAGACTGGTGCAGACAGCGCAACGGCCGTCTCGACCGATCTCCCCAACCACTAAGCTCAAGGTTGAAATGCATCACGGCTGCGGCGTAAAACATCCTATGGGAAACACGACTCACTATTGATGGCTATGATACACACCCCATTATATATGCATGAATAAACGGGGTCGAGGGGAAAACAGCCCTAGAAAAATCCAACCGTAGGAAAAAAATCAACAAAACACTTCAAACGGAACGGGGTAGGATGACAAGATCCTACCTAGAAATGATGCGTAACCAGCATGGAGAGGCCTATCAAGCTTCACGGTTGAGACACCTGGAATGCGGGTACCAAAAACGGGGGACCGAGCGAGTGCGAGCAAACGATAGCACACGACTATGACAGTTCACGATAATCCCAACAGTAATAGAATATACAAACCCGACCCCATATATATATATATATATGCATATGGACAAATACAAGTGACGGGAAAGAATCAGACCGCGGAACATTTTGGATCGGAGTTCGAAAGCGTAATCCCTTCCGCAACGCCGGGTGGCCAAATCACTAATCTATCCGCGGAGACATACGCAGCGGAACATCGCATGACTAATCGTCGGAACATCGGAGCGATAGCGGGACAGGGGGCCACAACAGTGAAAATGCAAAGGATAAACCATTCCGCAATGCAAGGTTTGAATCGGAAGCGGAAACAATAAAAGATCGGAATGGTTAGCGCTTTCGGCAACCGCAACGGCGGAGTCACAAAGGGAGCGACCTTCCACAACATCGGGGTTTAAAACGACTAGATGACCGGGAAAGATAGAGTTTTCTGCAGCCGCAATGGCGGAAGCCCTCAACTCAAGGATTGATGAAAATAACACGGCGGGGCCGAAAACCCAAAGCAGCGATCGGGGAACTTCACAGTTTTCCGTCCGCAATTGCGGAGGAGGTTGTAATAAAAGTTTCGATGTAAAACCAAAAAACAGCTGATGTGAAAACGAACGTATCGGAAGAAAAGTCGAAGTCAAGACTCATTATTTCTCCGCAACGGTGGGAGCATCAACCAAATAAAATTCCGATTCAAGCATGCTGGAAACACATTTAAAATCAACGATAAAGTTTGATCAAACAGTGGATTGTTTCAAGTGTTAGAGGAAGAATCAAAACAAGTGGTAGATCAATCCAAGCATTAGAAAATATTTCTGAAAAAATCATTAGATCAAATGAAAGAAGAAAATCAAACTACTCTAAGCAAAAGGAGGGTCCCAAATTTTTTTGGAATTTTGGGAAAATATTGTAGCTGCAATAATTGACGACTACCTGGTGAACCCCAGATTTATGACTTAACTTCTTCCCAGTGCAAGACCGTCTAGATGAAAAGTTGAAATCCTCTAGCTGTTTGTATTCCTAGGCGGATTGACCTATGCATTTAAATCATTGAGAAGTAGTCCATTCTTTGGGAAATGGTAACATCAAGAATATTTGCAAGTCTGAATAACTCTTTAGAGGCCAAATAAGTGAGATTTATTTTACCCGTCCTTAGGTAGTTTCGAGCTTGAACACCACAGGATTGTAACATATAGTAAACAACACTATCCATTTGTTCCTCATTCCCATGCCAACTGCACTTTTGTGCTATTTGAACTTTAGTTCTTGTGAGTCCTCCATCTACCTTTCTTTCTGAATTTTATTCAAGCTCCTCTATCCATAGTTTCCTTTTGTGTGAGAGAAGAATTTACTATTCATCTCACGGACGGAGAGGAACTTTCGGCAATTTGAAATTCATGCTTTTGATAGTTTTCTTTGATGTGTATTGTTTCTTTCAGGAGTTTTGACTCTTGATAGCTTTTAGCTTTTCTAAAAACATGGCATGGGATCATTTATATATGATATACTATTTACTTAGCTTCCTTTCTGTGGGTCCTTTGCTGTCACTCCCTTGGACATTTTAGATGTGGAATGGATGGAGCCTCGAAATAGTACTCCAGACCTGTTACTTCTGAGTTATTTACAGGGGTTAAGTAGAACTTCAATGAATGCATGGCCAATTAGGAACACCGCTACTAGAATACATTCTATGTTTCAAAGCACAGTATTTTGCTCAAGATTTCAGTTAATGAAGAACCTTGATGTTTCCATTGCAACCAAAAGTTTGTCTCTTTATTCAAAAATAAAAAGAACTAGTAACAAAGCATTTAAATCAAAAGAAAACAGCATCAAAGAATTAAATAAAAACAACATTATTTATGTACAAAAAAGAAAAGAAAAGAAAATGTGTGCCCGCCCTTAAAAATCTTCAATCAAATGAGTTAAAGGGCTCGGCTGTGGTGAAGGTCAAAAATCTATCCATGGTCTAAGTGTACCATTTTTGAAATTGAGACCATATCTACTAGTCTACATTCATCTTTATCAGCCTGAGGAAGTTGAAGGAGCTTAGGCTGATTGTCAATCTTATAATTGGCCTTTCTTTCTGTATGATGTCTTAGCTTAAGCTCGGTTAGATAATTTCCCAAGACAGAATTAGCAGATTCATTTCCCTTTCCCAGCCTGGTGACGGTATACTTCATGTAAGGCTCTCTCAAAATTTTAATCCGATTAGGGGTACCCTTAAGAGGCAACCATAAATGAGACCAGTCTGAAGCAAAATAACCTTTTAATTTGGTAGACCAATCTCGGTTGAGAATAATCCCATATCCACCTGGTATGTCAGCCACCATAATGTCAATAAATTGGCATATCTTGTTGTTTGCAGAAAAGCGAATGAGAACATTTTTCATTTCTCCCACTACTTTGACTCCTGTGCTATCTAATTGTGTTACTTCCCAGGCTGTGAATTCTGGCTGTCCATTAATCTTTTTGCAAACCTCAAGAGGCATAAAATTCACCGATGATCCAGAATCTACCAAGCAATTATGCACATTATGATTCAGCATTTCTAGGGTCAAAAGAAAAGGTGGGGTGTCATCTTTTTCTTCCCAACCTGGTTATATGTCTTCTTCTCCTGGTTGGTTTTGAGTGGGTATATCCTCTTTAAGCTCCTCAATTTATTCATTGTTTCCTTGATCAACACCTGCCTGTTCTTACACAAGTTTGACAGGCTCACTGATTGGCTCGGTTTCCTGGTTGACAGTGGTGACTTTAGGTGTTTTATCTTTAATATTTACATCAATTTGTCTCTTGACCGTCTCTTGCAATTTTTTAATCTTCGAAATTATTGCATTGTCTTTAATTGCTCGGTTCGTATCTTTTGTTGTTGTTGGTGTGCATTCAGATTTAAAAGCATTCTCTTCTGTGTTGAAAAGCGAGCTACCATTCCATAACAACATGGTATCATCATCTTGTTTCTCTATGGTCTGGTTTTTCTCTTCTTCCTTACCACTGTCTTTAGTCAATTTGGAGATCAGCAGCTTGTTCATCACCAATGTCATTGAATTTAACCATTGGGGACACTTCTTTTCAGAATGAGGTTGTTGGTGAAAAGTGCATAAATTATCCCCCCCTACTTCTGTTATGTTTATTGATGGTAAATTCGGTGGAGGTATTTTCCATGGGTTGCTGTCCTCTCTTTTTTGGTAGTAGGGTTTGTAAGTTCTCTGAACTTCCCTCTCTTTCTCTAGATCTATTATTCGGTTCGATAATTTCTGAATCATTTTCATCATTCCCTGATAATCATGTAATTGTTTATCTTTAGGTTTAGATATCAATAAGGCTCTTTCCATGGTATTTTTCTTTTCAGGTAGATCAGGATAGTCTGCTATACTTTGTTTTTCAGCCTCTACCCTTTCCGCTTCTTCATAAGTCTCTCCCAACGTAGGTCCGACCTTCATCTTGGCAAACATGGCCAACTTAGGTCCTAGGGCTGAGGTATAATATTCAATTAGGACCTTGTCTGAGGGTCTGTCAGCTTCAGAAAAGTTCTTTAGGAATGCTGAAAACCTTTGAGTGAAACTATGTACCTTCTCATTCTTGGCTTTTTTTAACAAACCAAGACCTTTCATCAGTGAGGCATGTGTCTTTTGGGTTGAGTATTTACTTCTGAAAGTCCTTTCGAAAGTGTCCCAATCAGGAATGGAGTTTGCAGGCAAACTGAAATACCAAGATGCTGCTTCTCCTTTAAGGGTGTGAGGGAACAATCTACAGACAACATCTTCGTACTCCCCATCCCTTAAGCCTTCTACTACTAAATAGAAACTTTGCAAGTGGTCATCTACAGCAGTTTTTGCCACGGGGTCAAACTTGGGCAACAACTTATCAAAGGCTTGAGGTAGGTTATGCAAAGGAGGTGTGAGGTTCAAAGGTGATCCAGCTCTCCAAGCCGGCAGTGGTTTGGGCTGATTCACATTTATACCAACCATGAGCAAAGGTGAATGACCAGGAGTCTGAGTAAGAAACACAGTAAGATGAAACTGGGCTTTCTTGCTTCAAAGGTAGAACCAAAACCTGTCTCTACTTGGGTTAGGTCGAAAGCTTCAAAACATTTGCTGGTGAGGTAATCTTGGGAAAATAAGTTTCCACGGCCATCCATGCACTGGCGGCCCTCCTTCTAGCACCAGAACTGTTGAGGCCTGCAAATTCATAGGAAACAACACCAAGGGATTCTCCCCAGTCAATGCTCCCAACTAGCCCGTGACTGTTTGGTATGGGGAATCCATCCAGTTTGCGGTCCGGCTACCGTGGGTCAAAGTAAAAAAAACAAAGGTTTTACCGGTTGCGGCCCGGTCCACCGTGTATTTTGTATTTTTTGACTTAAGTATGATATGAAAGTGCCTAATTAACCATGCAGGGTGATAAAGGATGCAAGGGGTATTCACAACGTGATGCGCAGGTTCTTACCTCTCGTCTTAGCACTCACAAGCATCTCAATCACATATGCAGCAATAAATAAAACTATCTATCTATCTTCGGGGAGCAAAAATGTGACTTATTTATGAGTAATGTGTATTATGCATGTATTATAAAGAGAAATCACAGATAGCTGATATTCCTTCCTACAACGCATGAACGATTAGAGATATTTAGACAATTAGATAGCGAATTGTTTATGAACAACATACATTACTCATGGTGGTAAATCCACAGAATAAACCAGAAATCATTCAAACAAGAACATAGGCTCTAAGAGTTAGAACAATCTCACAGTTAATGGACCAAAAGCTGGAAAAAAAAATAGTTCATCTTTCCGCAATCCACAGCATAACATTTGAAAGTCCCACCAATCTTTCTCCAACAGGCAAACAATAATTCTTTATTGCAAAAAAAAGTAGTTCTTCTTACACTATCGCTTTACATGTCTAACTGGGAAAAATCCCCTATTCCTTCTAAGCCTTCTATATTTATACAAAAAGGGCGATACTGTTGGGCTGCCCAAAGTAACCTTTGGGCTTCCCAACTCTTCACCTCCAATGTTTCACTTTTCTCAAATGTTTTTAAAAAATCGTTACAAATTACAAAAGTGACCAATCTTTTACGAGGAGGGTCCCACTTGGGTGTCCAGAAATTTCTTCCACGCCAAAGCTTCAGAGGCGATGCCTTCAAAGGAATAAGGTTCCAGAAACTGAATGTTGATCTCAAACTTCGCAGCCTGGTTCTTATAGCCTCAATTCTGGCTGTGCTCAACCGAAGCTGATCCTCCAAAAGCTGCACACTGATGGCTGAATGATATACTTCACTCCTTAAGATCTGATCATCCAGGGCTTTAATATGCTGTACTTTCACTTCCTCCTCTTGATATCTCTTCTGCAACATCTCCACAAATGAGTTGTGGTCTGGGAAAACATCAAGCCTCTGTTCGGCCTCTATTTGGAACCTCCTAAAGAACTCTGTGCAAGATCCTTTCGTCTTTTTAACTGCCTTTTTGAAATCCTATGCGGTGTTTATAGAAAATTCCAATAAGTCATAATACCACTTGAGGGCCTGTTGATCCTTTGATGCCAGCTCTGCTGGAGTTTCTTCATTATTTTCCAGCCTTGCCATTCTTGCAGTTAGGACTTTAAGGATGTCCTGAGATCTATCAACAAAGTAAGAGGAGGTTTCCAGGATTTCCTCTAATCAGCCATCTACCTGCAGAACTTTACATCTCTCCTCTTCTATGGCAGTCTGCAACTGCAACATCTTGGCCTTTTGTGCCAACACATGCTCTTTGAATGGTCAGAGGTTGACCTGATGCTCCCTTGCTTCCTCTAAAGCAGTGGCTAAAGAATAAATTTTCTCTTGAAGCTTTCTCTCTTGTTCTTGAGCCTACTGCTCATTTGCTTCTAAGATGGTCTTTTGCTACTCTAAGTCTCCTATCTTTCCCAGCAGCTGTTCTTTCTCCACTCGGAGCTCTTGATACTCTTGCTGCGCTTTCTCCAGATGCTCTTGTGTAGCTTCACTAGCTTGTCTCTCTGCTTGGAGGAGTTGCAATTCATCTTTTGAGGAAGTCATCTCCCTTTTCATGTCCTCATATTTCCTCTTTAGCCTATTGCTTTCCTCTCTCTCCTTTCTCAATGTTTCTTTCAGCTGAGCAGAGGACTTCTTGGATTGGTCCAAGTCTGCCATAATCTTGTCTACATTATCTTTCAAAGCGTGAATCAGTGCAGCTCCGGCTCTAATGGTGAATCTGGGATCTTGGTCTGTCCCATATACCACAGTTGTATCTGTTATCATTTTCCCGGACAGACCTCCTGTTGCAACCTTCTTTTCAGTCCTCTTTACTATTCTCTTGGTTTCCCTGTCATAGAAGATGGTGTTAAAATCAGGTATCTCTTCACCCACCTTCTGTACAAAAGGGATCAGTTTAAGGGTGGGGACTACATATTGTCCAGGTGTGCTAGCGGCAGGTACTTCTGGGTCCTGCACCTCGGGGTTCTCCATGTCCCGAGTCTGGCCACCAGTGGTGTTAGAGGCTGACTGTTTTGTCTCTGTCTGAGTCAGCTTTAGCCTCTCTACTTCCTATTTCTAAAGCTCCTCATCAAGCTTCTTCTTCTTTTCTTCTTCTTCCTTTCTTGCATCCTCCTCTGCCTTTTGGGCTGCCTCTTGTGCAACTTTTCTTTTCTCTGCCTCTTCTCCTTGTAGCCAGCCTGCAGCTTCTTGGGCCAGTCTTTGGGCTTCCTCATTTCTTCTCCTGGCTTCTTCCTCAGCTTTTGCTTGTTCATCTCCCTTCCCACCTTTGGTGGAGATCTTCTTTTTGAACCTTCTCCTCAAGGCTGTCATGTTCACTGCATTTCAGAAGATGGATTCTTCTCTATCCCAATGGTGGGTATATTCAAAATGTATGTTGTTTGCTTTGCAATGTTCAGCTACTTTACTGTGGGAGTCATTTCTATGGAAAGGCATCTCACCAAAATGAAACCTTTCCAACTCTTCGACAAACTAATCCGCTTTCTTCACTCTGGTGAACTTGTAACTGCCTAACTTGAAGGGCAAAGGGGGATAGGAAGCCTTCTTATGCTCAAATAGAAAGCTCCCTATGCCATCCAAGAAGACTTGTCTGACCGCCTCTTTGTGAATGATGTAGTCGGTGGCATACTTGGGCAGCAGGGAAGGTGCTCTTGAACCTCCAAACATCCTGAAGTAAAGGCCATCCTCAGTGAGATAGTAGTTTGCATATTCTTCAATTACTTGCAGCGCCTCCTTTGACATGCAATCACACTCCTTCAAGAAAATGAGTGTATACAGTGGCATGATGAAGTGTTCACAGACTTCTTGATAATGGTTGTGATACTTGTGCACCCATAGTGGTTTATATGCAGAATAGACAGGCATTCTTTCCCTATCCCAGATGCACCTAAGGCCGGGGAAAGGCTGATTGCACAATATACAATCGACAAGTATGGAACTCATATAGAATTCAGACCTTTTTGGGATACTCCACCCAAGGCTGAGGCCAAGCAGGCAGATAAACTATTTGATACTATGTTGGCCCAGTTGAAAATGGTCCCCTGGGTTGCAACATAAAAAATAATGGGCATCCATTCCAATTTGAAGAACCTGCCATGGGCTCTTCCAAAAATCCTGTTAAGCATTAAAGCAATGCACCTATACGGGGCCCTTAAGCTTGCTGTATCATACTCTCCCGTAGCCCTGGTTCTGAAATGCTTTCCTAATAGCAGCATTATTTTAAGGGTCTCCACAAGGTCCATTATAATGTTATTCAACCAATCATCAGACATAAATATTTGCACTTCTGGCAGGTGGTAGGCCAGAGCTACATATCCTGGGCTATATGCAGCATAGCCCTATTTTTCAACATTCTCCAGGATCATTGTGGTTATGTCTGCCCGGGGAAGAATCCAACCAATTACTTCAGAGCATGGGAAAAGCTCTGGTCTGGTGGCAATCTTCATCAGTGAATATCTCTCGTTATTGGCATATATGCCCTCTTCTTCCAAGCCCATATATGGCACCTCTTAGCGCGAGATCAGCCTGTAAATATCTCCCCATTGGTACTCGGGCTCCACATCAGATATACACTTGGTGTCTCATATATGTATTCAGTTTTGGTAATAACCTCCACTTCGGGCTCTTCCTCGACCATAGGGGTCTTCTTCTTTTGCCTCTTTGACATTTCGAATTCGAAAACTTCCTGCCATATATGACATTGTAAACATTAAGCCATTCCCGTCTAAGTTGCAAATATTTATATAGCAAAGTGCATCGTTTCACTCCTTCTATGTGTACCATGACAACAATTTGTTAAATGAAGAAAATATGTGCATGTATATAAGTTGACATGGCCTAACTAACAGAACTCTTGTGAGAAAACGAAAACTACATTAAAATAAAGAAATTTCGGATCCACTGTGGATGCCATAACCATCACACTACACGGGAATAACAGAAGCACTATGCGAGATTTTTCAATGTCGTGTCCTCAGGAGGTACGCGGTTTGTGCAATCTATGGTCATGAAAGCTACGTCGTGCAATACATTCCTAATCAAATCAAGTTTGAAATCGACAGTGGACCGGGTTGCCCGAACCACGCGGTATAAAACAGCTAGGGTTTTAAGGAAATGATCAACGTAAGGGGGGGGGTAACCAGTCAAACAACCCAGGGAAGCCATAAATGACCCTTCCTAAACAACCTATCTCCCAATGGGGCAGACTGGTGCGGACAGTGCAATGGCCATATGGACCGATCTCCCCAACCACTAAGCTCAAGGTTGGAATGCATCATGGCTACGACGTAAAACATCCTATGGGCAACATGAATCACTATTGATGGCTATGATACACACCCCATTATATACACATGAATAAATGGGGTCGAGGGGAAAACAACCCTAGAAAAACCCAACCGTAGGCAAAAAATCAACAAAATGCTTCAAACGGAACGGGGTAGGGCGACAAGATCCTACCTGGCAATTATGCGTAACCGGCGTGGAGAGGCCTGTCAAGCTTCACGGTTGAGATACCTGGAATGCGGGTACCGAAAATGGGGGACCGGGCGAGCATGAGCAAATGACAGCACACGACTATGACAGTTCACGATAATCCCAACAGTAATAGAATATACAAACCCGGCCCCATATATATATGCATATGGAAAAATACAAGTGACAGGAAAGAATCAGACCGCGGAACATTTTGGATCGGAGGTCGAAAGCGTAATCCCTTCCGCAACGCCGGGTGGCCAAATCACTAATCTATCCGTGGAGACATACGCAGCGGAACATCGCACGACTAATCGTTGGAACATTGGAGCGATAGCGGGACAAGGGGCCGCAATAGCGGAAACGCAAAGGATAAACCATTCCGCAATGCAAGGTTTGAATTGGAAGTGGAAACAATAAAAGATCGGAACGGTTAGCACTTTCGGCAGCCGCAATGGAGGAGTTACAAAGGGAGCGACCTTCCGCAATGTCAGGGTTTAAAACGACTAGACGACTGGGAAATATAGATTTTTCCGCAGCCGCAACGGCGGAAGCCCTCAACTCAGGGATTGATGAAAATAACACGATCGGGCCAAAAACCCAAAGCGACGATCGGGGAACTTCACAGTTTGTCATCCGTAATTGCGGAGGAGGTTGTAATAAAAGTTCCGATGTAAAACCAAAAAATAGCCGAAGTGAAAACGAACTTATTGGAAGAAAAGTCGAAGTCAAGACTCGTTATTTCTCCGCAACGGCGGGAGCATCAACCAAATAAACTTCTGATTCAAGCATGCTGGAAATGCATTTAAAAGCAACGATAAATTTTGATCAAATAGTGGATTGTTTCAAGCGTTAGAGGAAGAATCAAAACAAGTGGTAGATCAATCCAAGCATTAGAAAATCTTTCTGAAAAAATCATTAGATCAAATCAAAGAAGAAAATCGAATTACTCTAAGCAAAAGGAGGGTCCCAGTTTTTTTTGGAATTTTGGGAAAATGTTGCAACTGCAACACCTTCCATTGAATAATGATGAATAATAGTGTACATAAATAGTACATCCCTCATAGGAAAATATAATTTTAAGGAAACAACTCATAAAGCTCAAAAAGGCTGACTTACCAAAATATAGCAAACCCCCATAGGTGGTTAAAGAACTTCCTAAATCTATCAAGGACCTCACGAGTTGGAAAAAGCATGAGTGAGTTGTCAAGGATATGGAAAAAACATGTTAATCCTAGAAAATGGAGAAAAACTAATGGAGGATGGGTTGGAAACAAAAGCTCCCAGTTTCCTAGTTGACTAGCTTTTATCTTATCCATAGAAAAGAAGGAAAAGCAGAATAAGCAGAATAAAGCAGAATCTACTGTAAAGTCCTATATACTAATTTTGGATGGTCAAAAGGTGGTCAAGATCAACCAAAAATTAGGAATAAATCATTCTTAGGATATAGATGGCATGTATTGACTTTAAGGTGCAAGTGGATGCCAACTAATTAAGCTAGTGGGTGAATAATTAATCAAATAATGATTAATTATTTTATACTAAGTTATGAGTGGGTTTAATATATTCCAACACTCCCAAGGTTGAGGAATCCACATAATTGGAGCACCAGGCCTCGTTGGGATTGACTCATAGGGCTCATCCCTGACATCTTTGAGCAATAGCAGGTCATGGTCTTCAAATTTCAAGTTGATCAACGCAGGGATGATGTCGACCGAGCACTTCATCCCCTCCAGCAACGACGACAATTTTGGTGGATACTTATGATTCTTGGATGGCTGCCTCAGCTTGGCTCCTGGACACGTAGGAGCGACATATCCCAAAATGTCATGAACAGAGACACCCTGAGGTGCCACGGACTCAACAGCTCCCGAGCTCGATGGCTCAGTTTGTGTAATTCCTTCTCCTTGCACTCTCATCGAGGTGTGAGTTTTCCTCTTCTATGGTAGCATGGGGTTGGGCCTCTAAGCCTTCCGTTTCCACTTGGGAATGGATGATGAACCGACTGGAATGCTCATAATTTCTTCTTCAACAGTCGTGGGCCGAATAGGGGATTCATACTCACTGGAAATATCTATGGCGTCAAGGTCACTAAGCATACCTCACCCTTCAAACCTAAGAATGCACTCGATAACTCTAACTTGGAACACTTAAACTCACTCAATAGCTCACACCACACTGCATATTCCCTTCTCTGCTTCATACTCTACTCGCTCAACTGAACAATGCCATCCTTACGCATCCTGTGCGTTGCTTTATAGCCTCCTCCAATCCAAAATTCATCATTGCCAAATATGTCATCACCATTATTACTAAATCTGGTATTAATGACACCAAATCTGTCGGCAATCCTACTCCTCCAACAGTCGGATCAATCATTAATGTGGGTCGCTTCAACAAGTGCCACCAACCAACTATTTTAACTACCTACATTTATTACATGATTTTACCAACCCATAGCCCTGTAGCTGTCGCAAGTAGTCGACCAGTTATTGCTAACAACTTGAACCTTGCGCAGCCTACCCCCCAAATCTCACCTTGTTGTTCTGAATTAAAATCTTCATTTTTTTTAGTGCCTCAAGTAGTGCCCTGACCTATATGGCTTTAAGTGACTCCCATTGACAAGCGTTAGTAAGACTGCACCATCTAATTCCTGTTGTTGAACTGCACTGCCAGATGTAATGGAATGAACAAGATAAGGACCTAACCAGTGCATTTGTAACTTACATGGATGCGTGATGAACTTACTGTTGTATAACAACACCAAATCTCCTGTCGCAAACTACTTTTTTTTAATATGGTGTTCATTCCACACCTTCTGTCGATCCTTCACAACCTGTTGGTGGAATCCAGCAATAAAACTGTCTTCTTTAAGATGGATCAACTATGCAATTCATCCTTCTAATGCTTCTGCATCATCCATGCCCGTCGATGTGGCAATGCGCATACTGGGAACAATATACTCCATGGGCATGACTGTCTCTTTCCCATAGACCAGCTTAAATGGTGTCTGACTGGTTAGCTATTTACAAGTAGTACGATAGGCCCATAGCACCGTTGGAATTTTTAGGTCCTAATCATCACGGTCAGCGTTACATACCTTAGTCAACGATGTTTCCAAGATTTTGTTGAATGCTTTGATGGTCCCATTCTCCTATGGATGGTATGGTATACGCCTCTTATGTTGCACCTCCAACTCCTCAGTTAGCACTTTCATAGCCCAGTTGACGAAGTGACTACCCTAGTCACTCATCAAGATCCTTGGACACCCAAACTGTGTCACAATGTTTTCAAAGATGAACCTCGCTGTCATCGCAGCGGTACAATCCACAAATGGTGTAGCTTTCATCCACCTAGTGATATAGTCAGTTGCAGTAATGATGTATCGCACACCAGTCTGCTTCCCTGGTGGATTAATAGGCCCCACAGAATCCACAACCCATTTATCAAACGGTTGCAAAGTCACTTGCGGTACCAGCATCATCTCATCCTGCCGTGATGGTTTACCGACATGATGGCAAACATTGTAGCTCCTCGCATAGTCTGCGGCATCATTATGCAACATAGGCCACCATATTCTGGCACACAACACCTTCCACGCGGTTGCTCGACCTCCATAGTGACCTCCCTCAATTCCTGCATGTGCTTCTTCGAAAATGGGACCCTGATCATGTAGTAAAATATACTGTCGCAAGATTTCATTCGGTCCAAGATTATATAATTGTCCCACAATTAATTGAAAATCAAAATCCTTTATGACCAGCTGCTTCTTTTGTCCAGTCGACATGTCCTTCGGGGTGACATCAGTGGCCAAAAACTGAATAATTGGTGCATAGTGACCATCTGTGATGTCAACACAGAACAGTTGCACATCTGGCAATCCGTCATCAATATTGGTCGATTCTTCACCATTCTCGACACGAGATAGATGATTAGGGCCAATGTTCAACTGACCTGGCTTCATAACTATTTCAAAATCAAACTCTTGGAAGAGTAACAGCCATCGACAGATCTCCCCCCCCAACACAGGATTATTGACTAGGTATTGCAAAGCAGAATGATCAGTGAAAATCTTGAAATGTCCACCCAACAAGTAGTTCTAGAACTTTTGCAGTGCATAAACCATTGCCAAGCCTTCCCATTCTGTCGTTGTATAATTTTGTTTAGAAAAAGATAGGTTTCTACTGGTGTATGCAATTGGGTGGTCCAGGTCGCCCTCACCTCGTTGCACAAGAACAACCCCTAGAGCTATAGAGGATGCGTCGATGTGCACATGGAACTCCTTATCCTAATCAGGGAAAATCAATATGGGCATAGAGGCCATCTTGGATTTCAAAGTGTCAAAAATTCCTTGACATTCTTGAGCCCATTGATAGGCTGCATCCTTCTTTAGTAGTTTCTCCATGGGGGCAGTAATTGCAGCGTATCATTGATAAACTTGCGATAGTATTCGGTATGCCCCAGTGTGGCTTGAAGCATCTTGACACTAGTTAGTGGTGGTAAACTGAGGATTAGTACGATCTTCACTGGATCGACCAAACGACCTTCTTTGCAGATAATGTTCCCTAGCAGCATGCCAAATGGTGCACAAAAAATACACTTTTTAGAGTTTAAGGCGATCTGATGCTGGCAACACCTTTCCAACATCAGCCGCAGGTTGTCTAGATGGTCCCTAATTAGTCCATAGACAGTCCAGTCATCCATATTCACCTGTAGGAACTTTTGAATAAAATCTTTAAATACAGCGACAACTACGCGAGAGAATACAACTGGTGCATTCCTCAGCCCAAATGACATGACTGTATATTGAAAACAACCCCACTCAGTGACAAACGTAGTCTTATAGTGATCCTCCTTCATAATCTGGATCTAGTGGTATCCCAAGAAGCCATCCGTGAAAGAATACATCTCTTGGCCGCCTACACCTTCAAGAACTTCGTCTGTAAAAGGGGTCGGGAATAGATCATGTACACATGCATCATTCAACTTCCTTAGGTCGATGCAAATGTGGATTTCTCATTTCTTTTTATCCTGGAACACCATAGGAATTATCCACTTGGATTCTTTTATAGGCTTGATGATCCTAGCATCAAGAATCCTGTCAATCTCTTCCTTCACATGGTCCTTATATCATGGATTCAGTCGGTACGTCCTCTATCGCACCGGTTTGGCATCTGGTTTCAACATGATTTTCATCTCCCCCAGGTCTCCTAAAATTCCCTTCATCTCTGAAAATCATGTCGGAAAAAGGTCTTGAAATTCATGTAGTAGGTCCTTGATCTTGGCCAACCCAATGTTGACCATGGTCCCCTCATCCCAGTTGTCTATGACATTGGTGAATTTCGGGTTCTCTGCCAACCCAATGCTGACTTTTTGGATCCTTAGCGGCTGACTCATTGAGTCTGTTGGTATGTCGGGGACTACGACATCGCAGCTTCCTTCGGACTCTAGAGTATTAAAATTCGGCAACTCATCATCATCTTCAGGTTCCCCAGACAAGTTGTAACAGGTCATCATGGATTGGATTGAACATTGCGCATGTGGATCAACTAGATAGGCGACAGGGGTGACCTTGAGTACAACATCGCAGATGATTTGTAAAGCATTTCATACCTCTAGGTTGATGTCCTGAAAACTAAACATATGCACAAAAGAAACAGACACCTCTTCCCAAGTGGTGATAGTCCTACGCAACTTTGTCGCTACATACCAGGATCTTGGCATTTACT
This sequence comes from Pseudotsuga menziesii, assembly GCA_001517045.1. Lineage (NCBI taxonomy): Eukaryota > Viridiplantae > Streptophyta > Pinopsida > Pinales > Pinaceae > Pseudotsuga > Pseudotsuga menziesii. The sequence continues at coordinate 222,311 of LPNX010271308.1, read as the reverse complement.
CCAGAGTGTGAACGAAAGAGTGGACCCATTCATCTCTGGGTTGCGATTCCCATAAAGTATGACACTCGATTAAATGGTGAGTGGGATCATTCCATCCATCATATCTCCCAGCATGATAGAACTCTAAATTTCCGAAGCAGACCATCATCAATCTGTGACATTGTTCCCAATCATGGATCATCTATTTGTGTGCCACCATCCGGTCGGAGTAGCCTTCAGTGCTACATCAAGAGCCAGTATCCTTTGCGGTTCAAAAAATTTCTCTTCAAATTCCTGAAAGAACTCTGATAGTCCCAGCAGTCCTTCATAAATGGGAAACTCGACAGTCTCAGTTGCAACATGCCGGAGAGACTGTGTAATCAACCCGCATTTCCTGAATGATACTTCATGCAACCGATTCTGCCAATTTTCTAGAGCATCTTCAGAGTTAGAGGATGAAGAACTTGCACTGCACCATCCAAGTTCACCATCAATAGTAGGATGGATATAGTCTTCAGAGATGTTATAAGCATGATCCCAACTTCTCCCGACTTCATCCTTTACAGGTTCAATATATCGTCGTCCTTCCTGAGGGTCCATAGGAGCAATGACCCTAACATCCTGTTTTTCAAATGTCATAACTCATTTTTTGAAGTTGATAACTGCGATGTTATCATTAGCCCATCCAATACCTAGTAGCACGGGATAGGAACCACTGTCTTCTATGACTTCTATCACATCAAAGTCAGCATGCATTTTCATACCTTCAACGTCGACAACCAAGTTTGAAATGCGACCAATGGGCTGAACCTTTTCCTGATTTTCTAGTCATAGTTGTACTAGCGACCATCCTAATGTTGGATTTCCCATCAATTTCCAGGTTTGCTTGGTCAGAATGTTTACATCTGATCCAAGATCTAGAATGACTGAGTCAACCTCATAATCTCCAATCTAGATATTCATCCTCATCTCCTTGCCTGTCTTCCTTTTTTGCAAAGAATTCACAGCAGAATCCTTCATTTTCTTATCCAGGTGGTGTAATAGTGTCTCAAGCTCGACAAGGGTTTTAGAGTCCCTTGCTAGTGATAGAAAAATATCAAAGAACTTTTGCAAGTTACCATGCTTCCGTGATGGTCCTGCCTCTATGGTTGGATTGAAAGCAAATGGCATATCAACAATTGGTAAATTACCCAAATTTCTCCCGATTGCATTAATTGCGCTAAAGAAGGTGTCTTTGTTTGTCGCAATATCAAATGCGACCTTTTTCTTACCAGCAAGATGAACTTGTAGCCACTGTCCATTGTCTCTAGTTGTCGGACTAGCATGAGTGATGATCCCAACGTCGAGATCCTTCATTCGCAGCTCGGCTTGAATAGTGGCAACTGTCGATCCTTGATTCAAATTCAATGGTGGGTTCTGATTCAATGGGTGATTCACTGGTTGGTTCTAAGTTTGAGGTGATTTCTGAGTTTGATTCTATGGTGGGACCTAGTTCTACATTATCAGTTGGTTCTGTACTTGGAATGCAGGATGATTCTGATTCTGCACATTCTGTAACTGAGGAATATTTCCTGCCTGCCATTTTGCAATCAACTGAGGGAATCTTCCAACATTATGATCGCTAGCTACAAATCATGAACACTACGCATGAGGGAACTCCCTCTGATAATGCCCAAATACCCCATAGGTGTAGCACTGGATTGATTCACGACCTCTAAACCCTCCACGGAATCCTCCTCGGACAACTCCTTGCTGAAACTATGGTTGGAAAATCTGTTGCTGCAGTGGGTTTGGTTACTGCTGGAAATAGTGCGTGGCTTGAACATATTGTGGCTGATTATACTATAGTCGCGGTGCCTGGTTATACTGTGGTTGTACCACCATTTGCGACGGAGGTCCAAATTGTGGCTTCGATATAAAATGTTGTTGAGGTTGCGTAGGGAAAAAATGCAATGGAGGTGGTGGTGTAATCGACACTTGCACTGTTAGTTGTACTACTTGTGGCTGTGCTTGTGCTGTCTGGGGGTCCTCATGTTTCACAAAGTATGAATCATACATCCTTTCCTGGAGCAAATCATAAGCTTGGCAGTTTTTGTCATCATGTCTGGTTGACTAACAAAATGTACAGTACAAATTTTCTTCCTTGGTAACCATCTTCTGCATGTAATAATAGTTCTCAAGTTGATGCCCATAGACCTGACATATGCGACACCATGTTACACCAGCACATCTCAAAGGATTCGGGGCTCCTGATAGCAAATAGTTCTGAAACATCAGATAGGTCTCCTTGGTATGTCCATCTACATGGAAACAGGTGCACCAAAGATCATCATAATCTTCCTTGGCCTTTTTGATATCTTGGAGTTGAAGCGTCAAATTGGCCAACTGCGCTTGAATCTGGTTCATTCTGACCGCAGATTCTCCTACTGGTGATGCCTCCAATTTCATCGCGGTCTCCAGAGCCTCGCTCTATGTTGTAATCTTTTTTTACATTAGCAGATGTCTGATATGTGGGACAAGCGCAACGATGAACCATTCCTTGTGATGAACATCGCTCATCTGAAAACTGACCCGAGCCATCAATGTCTTAAACCGCTGATCAAAGTCCCAAATCGTCTTATTGGAGAACTATTTGATCTCCTTCAATTCAATAATATACTAAGACTTAGATTTTGGCTTCTTAAATTATTCAAATAACTCCATTTGGATCTCATCCAATGTCTTCGTGGTACCTCCTTGAGGGATCCATGTGAATCTCATGAACCATTCCAGTGCATGGCCCCTCAGAGTAGTATCCAACTGACTTTTCTTAACATCATCATCGACAGTTTGTCGGGCAGTCCAAATCACCTCACATAAGAACAAGTACTTCTCTGTATCATCAGTGCCATTCCCAATGAATATTGGTGACTTCATTTCATCACCTTCTATTCTAGGCCTTCTTCCTCTTGCTGGTGCTCTATTAATAGACTGTTGCTGACACGTCGAGCAAGTTGACATAGAGTGTGTATTTTTTCCTTGTGGTGGAGTAGTGTGCAGAGGTGTGGGCACGTTATTGCTGGGGTTCAATCCTATTGTCCTTCTAGGCGTAACTTGGGCATGGTCATCTTTGTCATCACAAAAAGGTCACTTCATCCCATGTGGTTGTTCTGCATGGAATTGCACTTCGATCGCAGCAGGACCTTCTCTTGTCCTCTACCTCTTCTCTCGGAACCTTGCTCCTCCCCTTGTACAACCACTTGTTTCCTCGTAAACCTTTACATTATCACTAGAACTCATGCCCATCTACCCCTTACCATTTCATGAATCTCCCCCCTTTCGTCGTAATTCCTACATCCTCCACACACCATAGTTCCACTACTCTTGGTCCATCTTTAGAATACCTTTTTCACAAACCAGTTTCTTAATGGACAGCTGTAGCGACAATAAGAACCTTCCTCGAGGTCCACTGAATAAATCTCTTTCTGCTTTGCTAAAGGACTTATTGGTGTTGACTACAAACTCGGCCATGTATCATTCTAAGATACTATCCAACCATGCTTCAATTGCCTGCAATGCCTTATTGTTGGTTTCTTGTAACTCCTGGATCAACTCTGGGGTCCAGGATGTCGGCTCTCCTCCTTGAAAGTTTGTCTTCTTCTTAGTGAAATTTTCCAGCCATTCCTGCAAGAGGACAGGAAATTCACAAAAGAACCATTCGTGAGGACCGTCGTGGATATACCTATCCAGCTAGTGGCCCATTGACAACTTCGGATTTTGATTTTTAGCTTCAACAAACTCCCACAACTTTAGATCAAACCACCCTTCGATATCCAGTTAAGTTGGATGCCAAAACATATCCTCCTCTTAAGAGCAACTCAAGTCCCGAAAACAGAACCATTTGTTGGTGAAACTCACCAACAAAGCCTCTACGACAGGGGTTCCCACTATGTCGATGCCCAACCAGTGAAATCTCCCTAAGCACTGGCCTGTATAGGTTTTACCTTGCCCAACAACGTCTATGGAGCAAATGAGGTCTCCCCCGAGTTGTTCAAGGGAGAGTTATCAAAACCGAGTTTTCGACAATGGGAACGGAGGATATGGGGATCCGACGAAAGGAAACCATAACTGCTAGATCTAGAGCTTTGCAGTTGACTTTACACCATTTACTCAATTTGCAGAGTGTATTAAAAAATTATGCAATCATTATAGCATCATACATTTGTCACAATATTGGTAATACCGCAACATTGTACATAAAACATATCTACTCATAGTGCAACAGATAGTAGCAGAAAAATAGATCGCATCGATATAATAGAAAGAGACTAAATCACAACAACATTATACCAAAACACGTCACAACATCATAATAGAACAAGTCGCAACATCATAACAGATTAGATCGCAACAGTGATAACAAACAATATTTGTGCCACAATTGCCATATCATATTAACCTTGCACAATGGACTCACATTACACAATTCTTCTCTAAAATCGGAGACTGCATACATTAGGAAAACCTAGATAAATCATAGATACACAGGAAAATCTTCACAAAACCATATTGCACTAGATCTTATACCCCAATTATCCTCTGATGCGATTCTCCTATGATAATCATGATCCTCTTTTTCTTCTATTTTCCTCTCCCTTCTACTTGAAAAACTAGATCTATAAATAGGCTTGTGCCATTACATTGAGGGTCCACTTCTAACTAAATTATAACCGCTAATGACCTATTACAACAAAATTTGGTCAAATAACATATAAAATATTCAAAGCAGTTATTATTCCTCCCATCGCTCTAATATGGCCTTGTGCGGTACCATGTGAGGTTGCGCAGCTACTGCAATGCTGCACAACTCACTTACCAAAACCCCTGCCATCACTCTCTCTTATCCCAGCTTCTTCTCTCTCTTAGTTATGCACTACAACTGAGTGTGAGTGACTATGATAAATAGAGAGGCTCACTCTCTATTTATATTCTTTCGTTCACTTAATATTTGACTCTATTATGTAGGGCCGAGTAATCCTAACTTAGTTATGTAGGCTCTAGTAACCACAACTAGGGTACTAATGACCCGGCTTATAGCGGAGTGGAATTCCTCATGAATTTTAGTAATTCTCCCAATAGGAACATTGGGGTACAAAGAAATACAAGTGATTATCCCAATAGGGGCATCAGGGACCAATGAAATACAATATATACAAGTGAATACATTCTGAAGTTACAAATACATCAACAATCCCTCTTAAATAGGAAGGTATTCTCTTGACACAATTCATCAGCACAAGTCTTCTTCTCTGGATCATCATCACAACTGGATCATCACTAGGTCATCATCAAAGATGGATCATCATCAAAGATGGATCATCATTGGATCATCATCAAATATGGATCATCACTGGATCATCATTGGATCATCATCAAATTTGGATCATCACTGGTTCATCATCAAAGTTGGATCATCACTTGATCATCATCATCACTGCTTCCACTATCTCGATAAAATGGTGCTATTTCTCAATTCTACTCGTCACAGGAAGTTCTATAGAGCCAGCCATTTTTCATGCTGGTTGTAGGCCTAGCCTCCAGGTAGGTCTTCATCTTCTTCAACACTTATATCTGACCTAGTCAGAAAGGCCCGCCCCGCACTTACATATGACCATGGGAGGAAGACATCCACCACGATGTTAGAAATGCACACCCAACACTCACATATGACCTCATCATGTCAGAAAGTCCCAACACTCACATCTGACCTCATCATGTTAGAAAGGCTCGTCCAGCACTCACATCTGACCACATCATATCAGAAAGGCCCAGCACTCACATCCTACCTCATCATGTCAGAAAGACTCGTCCAGCCCTCACATCTGACCTCATCATGTCAGAAAGGCTCAGCACTTACATCTAACACAGTCATAAAGGATCTGCACTTACATTTGACCCAGTCATAAAGGATCTGCACTTACATCTGGCCATGGGAGGCCCAACCTACTACCATGTCAAAATGGATTTGCACTTACATTTGACCATGGGAGGCCCATCCTACCACCATGTCAGAATGGCTATGCACTTACATCTTACCATGGGAGGCCCAACCTACTACCATGTCAAAATGGATCTGCACTTACATCTGACCATGGGAGGCCTAGCCTACCACCATATTAGAATGGCTCTGCACTTACATCTAATAATGGGAGGCCCAACCTACTACCATGTCAGAATGACTCTACACTTACATTTGACCATGGGAAGCCCAGCCTACCACCATATCACAATGGCACATGGACTCATCATTTCCCCTTGGAAGGAACCTCCATCTGGAGAACACCAAGCTTCTCCCTGAATTACTCAAACTTCACTCTAGCCAATGGCTTGGTCAACACATTATCTATTTTCTCATCTGTCGCAACATACTAGAGATTCACTGCTCCTCTCTGCACCATATCCCTGATATAGTGATACTTGATCTCGATATGCTTTGACTGGTCATGGAACATCGAATTCTCTGACAACTTCACACAACTCTGGTTGCTGCAATATATACAAGTAGCATCCAATTGGAAACCAAACAAATCAAATAGTAGCTTCCTCAGCCACAGTTCCTCACAACTAGCCGAACAAGCTACAACATACTCTACTTCGGCTGTACTCAGTGCTACACAGGATTGCTTCCTGCTAAACCAAAATATCACACCTGATACCATATTGAAGCAGCACCCTGAAGTACTCTTCCTATCTATGGCACTTCCTGCCCAATTTGAACCAACATAACCTTCTAGGTTAATGTTCTAATTTGCCTCATATTGAGCCCATAATCAATGTGACCCTTCAGGTACCTCAGAATATGCTTTGCATCAATCAGGTGAACATGTCTAGGATTCGTCAGGAACTGGCTCAATGTGTTCACAGCAAAGCAAATATCTGGTCTCGTATTCATTAGGTACATCAAGGACCCAATCATCTGATGATACATTGTAGCATCAATCGACTCTAATGAAGCATCACTCAATAGCTTCAGGTTCGATGCCATAGGTGTGGTAAAGGCCTTACATTCCATCATCCCAAACCTCTTCAGGATCTCTACTGCATACTTCCCTTGTCCTAGGGAGATTCCATATTCATTCTGCCACACCTCCATGCCTAGAAAATAGTGCATCATACCCAAGTCCTTCATCTCAAACTCAGAATCAAGCTTCCTCTTCATATCAGCAATTAACCCGTCCTCACATCTAGTACAGCCTAGTGTTTTCCTTCATGTATCTTAGGTTTCTTCTTTTCAGCAAGATATACATTCCTCTCATCTCCAGGAAATAATTGTGCAACTCCTTATTCCTCTTGGTCAACATGGAACTATTCCTTTTTATCTCTCTTTCTAAAACTTCCAGCTCATACACTTGTCTTAGCAATTGGTTTACTTTTTGTGCCATGGGCTTGCTAGAGGAAGCTTTTTCCACTAGTTCATCCTGATCTTTTCATGTGGGTGATGGAAGCTCTTCATTTTCTGCTACCACCTGCTCTGCTAGGTCAGCACCTTCCTCCCTTTCTTCTTCTAAATCTGAGTAGGGTAGGTTTAGAATGTTTTCACTATGTGCTATGATTTCCTTTCCCTTTTCACTGAAGTCTAGGTTTCTTTTATCCTGCTTGTTTTTATAAGGGGAAGAAGGATTCTCTACTATTGCTGGTGAAATAGCCCTTATTTTCCTCTTTCCACTCCTAGAGGTGGTGGACTTCTTCGAAGGAGAATTTCCCTTCTCTTATGGTTGTAGGCATGTTTTGAAACCATTCCAAAACAAAAAATGTGTCCATGCCATATTTCTCCTCTTCAGCAATTCTTGGATAAGGATTTGTATAAGGCCATGGTGAGACAATATTCCAGCAATCTTAGTTGGCTAAGCCTTCACCTAGTGTTCCATTTTTGCCAGGCTCTTGTGTAAGTAGAAAGGTAAATTCATAGGACTCTTTCCTGTAAAATGGTTCATTATTTTGAAATGATATATCATTGCCTTATTGTATCTACCTTCACAAGTTATGTATACCACAATGGCTTTCAGTAATTGTTGCCACCTCTCTTCTAGCCAGGTGGATGGAACACTTTTCTTCCACACCACCTCTCTGTGTTCGGGCTTCAAATACAATCTGAACTCCACATCTTTAGTAATGGTGGTTTTAAACCACTTCTCTGATATTCTTAGGAGTTGAGTAACCTATGCAATTAGGGTTTCATCCACCATGAACTCCGCCTTACCTATCAGTGCCTTGGAGCCATTGAAAAAGAGGGAAAATGCTTCAGCAACCTGCTGGTGTGAACCTTGAATTTTCTCACAAAATTTGTAGCAGCCTGCATCTTTGAAGAATTGGCAGACTTCTGGATGTGATTCGAGGTAGTTGATATCTCCTAGTTCTTTCCTGAGAGCAGGCCCTCTTTTCTTCATTTCTGAATTATTCTCCTGAGTGCCTGCAAAATTTGAATTCAAATTCTGTGAAGGAGGTTAGCAGGCTGATTTTCAAAGGTATCCTCGTGTAGTAAGGATGCATGTAATCGAAGGTGGAGTGTACTAGAGGTAGGTCACTTATTTTGAGGGTTTAAATACTTGGTAAGTGCATGCGTGAGAGGACGATAGCTTTTGGTGATATCTTCGAGATGGATTGCCCAATAATCATTTCTTAATTTGAACTTGGTATTCAGTGGAGTTTTTCTGCAATCATGGGACAGATGGAGGGTAGATTAGGGTTTTGATTCCCATTTATCAGGTCAGACCAATAACGACCTCTTCAATCATCAACTTGTGCCTTACTACACTCTCCCCATCCTTTCGGTGGTTTACTTTACCAAATTATGACCTGTCTTGTGCTGACAAGTTTTGATTGGATGGATAGTTAACCGTTTCTTCTTTTGGCCTTTTCGGTGGTTAAGAGAACCTAGGGTTTTGTCTGCTAGCTGTTGAAAGATGAGCTTTCAATGGCTAATGAACCGCCAACATGTTCTCCCAAGCCACCAAAAGTCGCCCTTTCCAAAAATGTATTTTATTGGCTTTCGGTGGTTAATGTCCTCCTACAATTGCTTGCTATGCTACCGAAACCAAATATTTTCAGTGGCTAATGAGTGCCTGAGAATCTCGCCTAAGACACCGAAAATTGATTTCCCATATTTCTAACAAATAACGTCATGAGCCATCTTTCGATGGATAATCATGGTTCTGCGTTAAACTATTAGCTGCTGAAATCAAAGCTCTTCGGTGGCTAATGAGCTGTTGGAAAGCTTTCCTAAGCCACCGAAAGCTAAAACTTTTAATTTTATCACATAACAGAACATCATAGATCCTCATTTTGTTACCCTAATACCATTCATAATATCACGTGAAATCTTCATGTTACAAAAAATAAATCGTCTGAGTATTTAAAACTAAATTTATTTTGGGAGATAACATCTGGCTCCTACTTGTGGATGGGAACCTTCCTGTGAGGTCCCAAGAGCCCCAGACCAAAAATTCCTTTCCTGGAAAATAAATAAAATTTTTAAAACTATATTCTATTGTTCCATTGGGTATGGAGTTTATTTTGTAAGAAAAAACAACCTACCAACTAATATTTTATAATAACAAGGCCTCAAAGCCTCAAATAACATAGAGTTTCAAAAATTGCCCATTTACTAGGCCATCAAACACCTCCTCCCCTTCCATATTTTGCAACTTGAAGGTGTTTTTCTGCTGCAACCGAGCTATCACAAAAGGGCCAATCCACAGAGAGTCAAAATTTCCATGTTTTCCCTTGTCTTTCCTGACGCTATCCCACTTTAGGACCCAATCTCCAACCTGAAATTTGTCCACCTTTGCCCTTTTGTCAAAAATAATCTTGATCTTTTGTTGATGAGATTCTAACTTTTCTATCACGTGTTCCTTGAATTGCTGCAACTGCACCAAATCCATCATCCTCCTCACCATATCATTTGGTTCATCTTGCTCCTCCTGGAAGATATTTTCTACTGGAAAAATTAGTTGAATAGGAAAAACCTCAGTACCATAAACTAATTTGAAGGGAGAAGTCCCTATAGATCTTTTTTCAGTTACCCTATCATCCCATAAATAAAACTTTAACTTAGAATCCTAGCTTTTTTTATTTGTCTCCAATAGTTTTTTGATGATCTTGACTAGGATTTTATTGGATGAATCAGGCATGCCATTTCCTTGAGGGTAATAAGACATGGAATGCACCAGCTGAATTCCCATTGACTCACACATGTTAACTAATGCCCCGACTTTGAAATCTGGTCCATTATAAGTTACTAGCCTTACTGGGCAACCAAACCTGATAAAGATATTCTTATATAAAAACTTCATGATGACCTGATGAGTTGCATTCTTGATGGGTATTGCCTCTATCCACTTGGTGAAGTAGTTTGTGGCTACTAGGATCCATTTGTGCTGACCACTGGATGAAGGATTAATTTCACCTAGGAAATCAAGACCCCATTGCTGGAAAGGATCATTCACTACAATAGGTCTAACGGGAAAGGATCTGAGCTGCTACTTCCCTATAAATATTTGGCACTTGTCATAGGCTCTCACAAAGGTACACACATCAGAAAAAAGGACAAGCCAATAGTACCCAGCCCTCAGAATATTGTGGGCTGTAGTATTCTAGTAATGATGGCCTCCACATGTGCTTAAATGAAATAGATGCATGACCTAAACTAACTCTTCTTTATCTAGACATCTCAACAAAACACCAAATAGATCTTTCCAATACAACAGTTTATCAATTACACAAAATTTAACAGACTTCAGTTTAAGAGCCCATGCTTGATTTGGAGTGAGACCAGGAGGAACTTCTAATTTTTACAGGAAATGAATAATACCTGAGTACCACTCACTTGAGAACAATTTTTCAGCTACTTGTTGAATGTCACTCTGATCCTGAACTACTTTTGTTGCTACTTCAGTTTGCAAATTTGCTGAATTTACACAAGTGAAATTCATCCCCAAAAGTTCACAGTTTTCTTTATCCATGAATCTGGCCAGACCTTGGCCTTTTACTAACTTGGTGGGATTTACTTCTATGTCAAACTCGATAATATTGGCAATCCATTTAGCTCTCTTTCCATCAATGTCAGGCTGAGCCAACACATACTTTACAACAGCTAAAGAGACATAGGCAAGGGATTTTGCATATAGAATGTAGATCCTGAAAGTTTTCAATGACTTGATGAGAGCATAAGCATGCTTCTCAATAGGATCATACTTCAGTTCAACATCCCTCAATATCTTTCTGAAAAATGCAATTGGGTGATCAAGACCTTCATCAACATTTTGTAATAGTACAGCTTCCATTGTGTCATAGGATGCAAAGGAGAAAATGTAGAAACCCTTGGTATAGTCCGGACTAATCAAAGTGGGAGCTTCCATGATAGCCTTCTGGATGAGAGCTTCTTGCTTGGTCCGTCCATTTGATTTTTGCATCCTTTTTCAACATAGATGTTATGTGCTTTACCAACTTAGAAAAGTTAGGGATGATCCTCCTGATAAAATTTATCTTACCCAGAAATGACTGAATATCCCTTTTTGACCTAGGTATGGACAACTTTTGGATTGCTTCAACTCTAACAGGATCAATCTTCACACCTTCAGCTGAGACTATGTGACCTAGGAGTTTCCCCTTACTAAGTACAAATTGGGACTTCTTCGGGTTCAGTGATATCCCAAATTTCCTACATTTCAGAAATACCCTCCTCAAGTGCTGCAAATGTTCTTCATGGCTGTGAGAGTAAATAGTGAGGTCATCTAGGTACATAAGCACAAATTTGTCTTTCAATCCTACAAAAGCTAGGTCCATGGCTCTCTGAAAAGTGGCCCCAGCATTCATCAGCCCAAATGGAATTTTGGCATACATGAAACTGCCCCAGGGAGTGGTAAAAGTAGTATTTTCTTGGTCATCAGGGTGCACAACAACTTGATTGTATCTAGAGAAACCATCTAGGAATGACATGACACTAGCCCCCGAGACCCTTTGCAACAGGTGTTCCATCTTTGGTAGTTGATAGTTGTATTTCTTGGAGCATTTGTTTAGATTTATGAAATCCACACATAACCTAATCTCCCCGTTCTTCTTCCTTACCACCACTAAGTTTGCAATCCATTTGGAATACCTGAGGGGAATTATGATTTTGGATTTGAGGAGCTTATGGATTTCTTTTTCAATTACAGGTAGTAGGAGAGGAATGGTAGATCTCAGCTTCTGTTTGAAAGGGACGGTGTCCTTGTCCAAGGGATCCTATGTTGGATGATATTAGTGTCATAGGTTTTCAAGTCACTGTATTCCAAGGAAAATATATCAGCAAATTCTTCTATTAGGGCACAAAATTTGGACCTCTGATCAACAATCAACTCAGTGGACATATTTATAATTTTTGGATGACTTTGGCTACCTATGTTTTTCTCTTGAACAGCAAGGTCTTGCTTCTTTTTTGCAGGTTTGAGAGGAATATCATTATGATCAAATAGCTCTTCCAAGGGTACCAGAACCCAAGGTATATAATTGCTGGGTAACTGAACAATATTCTGATCAGCTACTTTATCTTTCAACTTGAGCTGCTGGGATTGTTCCATGTTTAGGTTTTCTTGATCTATATGCATATCAGAGAATTCATCTACTACCTGGAGGAATTTACCAAGCTCATCATTGTTCTCAAACACCTTCCAAAATTTCACATTATCTGGTAGTGAAGGTTTGTACTTGAATTGAATATCATAGCTGATCTTAGGAGGTAAAGGGGGAACAAATAGACTTGCAGAGACAGCAAGGGAATCAACCAGGTGATTCATAGCCCTAGGCATATATGACAGTTCAAAAAACCTGAAGGAGTCTCTGAGTTTCCATTCCTCATCCTTGTAAGCTTTCAGTCTGACATTATTTGCTTGAAAAGTGTTGTTGATTTGCTGTATAATAAGGTCTACATCTCCAAATATTTTCATGCACATGATCCCCATTTCCTTGGCAGCTTTCACTCCTAACAGCAATGCTTCATATTCTGCTATATTGCTAGTGGTTTTAAAATGAATCTTATAAGACAGATGAATAGTTTCTTTTGATGGAGAGATCAACACTACACCTAGACCTGCTGAGGCTTGAGTACTAGCCCCATCAAAATACATGCTCCACACTGATGTGGTCACTTCTTCAGGCTGCTGACAGATGGGCTTTGTAAGCTAGACTAGTATTTGCTGGGAATCATCTATCTGCAAAATGCATGACCCAAAATCTGTGTCTACTAAATAGATAGGGTGGTTCACGAAATTATTTTCATTGCTTATGATGTAGGCCGTTGATTCTCTCTGTAAAGCCTCTTGGTCTCCCCCCCAAACATTGGGATTGTAGCGTATGTAAGGTCCATCTGAAGGGTACCACCCAACCTTTTACTCCATGATCGAGACAGTAAGAGACCAAATTTAGGAGGGATGTCAGCCACTACAATGTACATCACTATGCTTTTTGAGGGTAACTAAGATAGGTTTACAATGAGGTCTTTGATTAGGCCCAAGAACTTGACCTTCCTGGAGTCAAAGGAGAACAGATCATGGTATGGTTTTGTAATGCTGAGGCCAAGCTCATCCATCACAAATGTTGACATTAGGTTATGGGAATATCCTGAGTCCAACAAACAGTTATGAAGGAATTTATCATGGATATTCAAAGATATGTAGAAAGGTGGGCAAGACTCATCCAGCTCTTCAATCATAGGGCCTAGTGTTACAATAGGTTTATCATCTTGCAGATTGACAAAGTCAGTGTCTATCTGTATCTTCGGTTGGAGGGTTTCAGTATTGATGATTTGAATAAATCATTCTTCATTAGATCTATTAATGGGAAAGGGATCTTCAATTTCTGAATCTTTGAGTGAAGATTGAAAGATTAATGCAGTTTATCAGAAACCCTTACCTCTTGTAATGGAGCTTTGAGTTGGACAGGATCAGGTGTTGATGAATGTACTGGATTTTGAAGCTATTTGGGAATGACAACCATATTCTTTGGTGGAACAATAACCTTTTTAGTTGGAGTAGTAGGTTTCCTTGTAGGAACAACATTCTTCTTAGGGGGAGCAATCATCCTGGACCGTAGATTATAACCTCCTTGATCTTCTTCTTGATATACTGATTCTTCACTGATTTGCTCATTTATTAGGGCTTCCTCATATTCTACCTATGTCAAAAAAGAGTAGTCAACTTCATCCTCCATGCAATTGATGTTGTCTTTGGCCTCTCCTTCTTCCTGAATGAACTCTGGTTCTTCTTCTAGTACAACATTCTGAAAAGGAGCTCTGATTATCTGATCTTCAGCCTGATTCCTCTCCCTTTGAAGGATCTGGACTAGGGGGTTGTCTCTTCTGTAAGGGACAAAATTAGGGTTTCAGGGAATAAAATCACTTGTCCCTTTACCCCTCATAGGTATCTGCCCTTTGTCTTTTAGCTTTGACATTTCAACAGTCAAATTATCCAACAATTTGGCCATTTTGTCAATTTTGTTCTTTGATGAAGAAGCCCCAAGAGGGTTTGTGGGATGCTTCTTCCTATCTATCTTCGTTTTGACCTTATGAGATGCTACAATGTTAGATTCTACCTCTAAGGCAGCATCTTGCATGAGTGATAGGGAGGCATATCTCCTCTCTCTGAGGAGTAGGCAGAAATCAGAGTCAAAGGAATTTACATAGGTGATCTTGGCTGAGGTATCAGTTGGCTTGATATCAGTGGGGATCTTACTGAACATCTTGTTAAACCTTTTGGTGAAGTTGGAAATAGACTCCCCATTCTCCCTTTTCAAGTTTCTAAACTCAGTGATATAATAGAGGTGGTATCTCCTCTCTCCCCAATGCTTTAGAAAAATGTCATCTAGGGCTTCAATGCCTGCTACTGATCTAGCAGGAAATTCTTTGAACCATTTCCTAGCCTGACCATCTAGGATTTGCATAAAACCATAGTTCACACATCTTCTTGTTCTATATTTATGTTCTCAGCATAACTGTAGAATGCTTCCAGGTGTTCTTTAGCTGTGAAATCTCCCTCTCCAGTAAATTTAGGCATGTATTTGAGATAGTCTCCAGTGGGCATGGTCGAAAGGTGGTTAGGTAAATTCAGAGGGGCATACCTAGCTACCAGGATCCTTTCCATTTTGGTTAGAGGGGCATCCATGTTGGAAATGGGTATGGAAAGGGTGGAAGAAGATACTACTTGTCAAAACCCCAAATATTTCACAAAAAATTAAAATTTTGAGATAACATAAAATCCTGAAAAAAAAATGCGGTTTTACTAACAGCTAAAGGTTAGCAATATAAAAATAGTTAAATGATTAGTAGTACATAATCTTAATTATGTTACCTTAGCATTTTTTCCTTTTTGTAACATGAACAAGTTTTAGTTGCGCATTGTTTTGATTTCAGTCTGCTGATGAGTTTTTCTTTATGAAAAGTAGGTGGAGTCTAACTTTGAAATTCCGGGCTTACTTAGAATTTATGCTAATGCAGAAATATTACTTGTTCTTACAGGTTTTACAGGTATGATTGAACGAATAACTCTTTAAAATTCATAAAGTATCCAGCAGTATTTCTATTTGCAATTTAATAAGATTAGTAAATAAGCTGCTGTATTTCAAACAACTTCCGTGAAGTAAAACAATTTGTTTTTCTTCAGTTGTTCTTGTAAAGGAAGTTCAGATGGTTGAGTTTATTTTCTTATTGTACGTAGCGGCAATAAAATACTATCTTTGGCTCTGACTTGTAATTTTAGCTGCTTGATAACTTCTACTTTAATATTCCCATCTTATTGTTTCTATAATACATTTCTTGCATTAAGTTACTCTCTACAACAATTTCCAAGGTTGATGTTTTTTTTTTATAAAGTCAACTTTCTATCTTGTGCTAACCCCAGTATTTTGGTATAAGCATAAAACCATTCTACCAAATGTAGTTAGGGTCGAGTTGAGAAACAACCAAATTATATTAAGATCCCATTGATCTGAACTATGTAAAAGAATTCATAAAAGTGTTCTTATAATACACTTTGCCAACTTCATAGTTTGCTACCATTTGATTTGATAGTTTCTATAAGACTTATAAACATGCATAAACTATTTTGTTTATTAAACATACAAGTTTTTAACAACGTTGATCTTGCAAAGTTTTCATGAATCTACTCAATACGATGCTATGCATTGTTCTCAACTTGAATGTTGTTGAAAGGGTGTAACAATGAATACACAACAATGTAATAGAAATTATAATTATTAGATAGTTTTTACACAATTTAACTAGACTTTTCATATGATAAACGATCACCATACTTAGCTAGAATTATCATTGGTAAAACTTAGTTAATAACATTCTCACATAATAATAATGTCATTACTATATACTTCGATGAGTTACAACCACTCCAAAAAGGGGTAATACATATATATACCTATGTTAAACATACTACTACAATGTTCTACTATCATAATATATAGCATTGTTTACCAAGTTTCAAGCAAGGATTTTCAGGTTACGAGACTATAAGATTATAAACCTTGTGTTAGGTCAACATTAATTTAACGTTACATCTCCATGCCAATGATGAGCTATCCACTATACGCTTAAGCAAATATTTTAAGACATGATATCAAGGCATACAATATAGTTTATACGTCGCTCATTAAAATCAATTGGTAAAATAATTGGTTATTATTTGGTCATAGGTAAACTATGGAGAGTCGACCCACTGCATGATTTTTATAATTACGGCCACATGTAAATCTCTTGGCCATGCACTGGTCGTATATAAATCAATAAACCCTAACCCTTGGCTTATTCTTGCTCTGCCTTTTGCGTTGGCCCTTCGGGCTTGTCTGCAAACTCCCATGGCGGTCGTGAGTGAAACTCAGTTACCAATGGTTCCAACGTTTGTGTTTGTTGTGCTATGATTTCTTTGAGCTCGGTTCTGTTGCCAACTTCCCCCGTAGTTTCTTTTAATATGTCAGGGTTCATTGTTCTCCTTTCACTTGGCTTTACAGCCCACTTGTAACTCCCTTTTTCCCTTCTATCGTGGTCTGTCACTGTGTGAAAACTTGAGCTTCACTTGGTTGTTTGTTAAGCTCCTTCATCGTAGGGTTTTGGAGTTTTGTTTTCACGCCTTCCTTATTGGTGACAGCTCCAACTTCGTGGTTGTTAATTCCTTCGTGGCCGTTTCCCAGGATAGCTTTTGACACAGCTGTCAGTGTGGTTTGTAAAAGAGCCCCGTCATCCCTATCACCTGCAAGTATGAGGGTTTGGCTCCTCATAACACTGGTTGCGGTGCTATTATTCCTTCATGGCTCCATCATCTTTACTTCCACCCGAGGTAAATTCTTAAATTTAAAACTAGAAATGGTTTATTGTTTCCATTCTGTACATAAATTTCTTTTGTTTTAATAAAAATATGGTTTTTATTTTGCAGGGATAGTTCACCTCCACATTTGACAGTAGCACTCCTCGAATTTCCCAACGTTTGGTCTACGGTAAGCTCTAGTTTCGAAATATGGTTCTCCCTACTTGCTCAGACCTTTGCAGTTGGAAGAAGTCATAGCCATTTCATTCCCAGTCTTGGGTTGCTGTTCTTCGTTCAATAGTTTTTTTGTTTTCGATTTTAACCCTTGCTTTCAGCAGGGTGAATTCGGCTCAACGCCGTAGCTTGTAATCCTCTCCTCTTGTGTTAAATAAGAATTTACAGTGTTGTAATATTAAGTTTGTTAATACTTATTTATAAAACACTCCATGTCACAATATGGGTGCTCGGCTCTTAGCTGGTTTTTGTACTCTGTTTAAGTTTTTGAGTTCAGCCTTCGTGCTCGTTAAAGTAATGAAAATGTCTTTTAAGACAGTCTGCCTTTAAGCTTAGACTCGCTTCCCCCTTGTACTAATTGGTCTCTCTGTGTAAATAAAATAAATTTCTCTTTTAATGCTTTTTATGTTATAAGTTAATTAGTTACCCTAAGTTGTGACTGTAATTGTTTCGTAGAGTAATTGGTACTGAATATTTGTTTTGCTCAGAATATGAGCTAGGGTTTTTACCCTATTTGACTTGTAAGATAATAATTTTTACTGTTATTAATTGCATTAGGTTAATGCTGATAAATTCAAGACTACTCAAGTCATGGTATCTCTTTTTATTGGTTCATAAATTTTGAAGCTAGGGTTTCCTGAGTGCAACCTCTGTTTTTAAATGATTCCTTGAGTTTGTTTAAGTGGGTTCTTATTTGTAAACAAATATTGTTTAAGTCGATACTGTTATCTGTATATACTATAATTTCCTGAATTTGTATCTATACATATACTTTATTTATAAAGACTTTAATCAGTCTACAATCGTTTGGTTTATTCAGTAATATTATTTCTAATAGTGGAATCATAGCTTAACTATTTTTCTTTTATATTACAAGAAAATAATAAAGGTTTCGACCCTGTAGACACTCTTATACATGTATAATCTATTTGTAAAAGTTAAGGAACAATTCTATGTATAAATAATCATTTATTTAAATGTTATTTATTATCATATTTTAGCTGTTTTTATTTAATACAATACATATAGGGTTTATTAAGTGCCTTGATAAAAGGTACATAAACTCTGAACTTAGTTTTGTTCTTTAAAATTTTAGTTACGATAGTAATACCCTACTTGAAGTTTGAATATTTGTAAACATAGATAGTTATTATCATTAGTACATAAACTAAGTAATTCTGGTTTTAAATATTTACTTAGCAGATTATAATAAAATGGTTTGACTGAGTTATTCCTACTGCCCCTGCTATAGGTTAATAATATACACACGAGTAAAACTATATATACATACATACATATATATATAGTGTAACATGATTTACCCTTTTGCAGAATTTGATTTCAGTAACAACATAATGTACTGTGTAAAGAATAAAATCTTATCTACTTGAGTAACTTATTAATATGATAAACCTACTACCTGTAATAAGTTATGGCTATTCCTTTTCTAGCATTCTTACATCAACAAGCTAAATAATCCATAGATACAAATAAACAGGTTATTGTTCTTTTCTGTTAACGGTCCACACACATAAATAAGTTACTATGATATTATGAAATGCATAATACATTTATTCATTTGAACTCCTATCTTATCCTTCATCTATTCTAAATACACTGCATGTGCTGGAGTACGGTCTAGTTCTTCTAGATGTGGAAAAACACAGGTTAGGATTATTTTTCATCAATTTCAGATTCAGTTTTTCAATAACTAAATGATTACTAATTCTATCAGTTCACAACTAAACATTTAACATTCATTAAGCAATCAGTCTCACATTTAACCATCTAACACAGTAAAACAAAAATACTGTAGAACCTAATTAAGTTGGACAACAATAGCATTAGGAGGACGTTCCTCCCTACCAACTCCTGGAGAGCGCTCAAACAGTGTCTCCTCAGGACCCCCAAGCCTATTCCTAGTCTCCTTGGCTGAGAACTAGTGGAGTAAGCAAACAATAGAGTAGTCCAATGACTCAGTACTAATTCTACACTCAGCAGTAAGATCCTTCAGCTGAAAAGATAAACTCGATCACTCAGCAGTTTAACCCCTCAAGCACTTTTCACAAATTCCCTTGCCATTGAATTCTCTGAAGTTCATTCACTTGAATGATCACTTCCCTAGAATGAGCAGACTCAGCTCTCTTCAATGGGCATTTTTATAAAGATTGCCTAGGTCTTTTGGGTTAGTTGTCATTAATTGAGCCACCTGCTTTGATCCCACTTTCTTGGGGGATCATGACCCCAAATGTAGGGAGGTTTCCACCTACAATAGTTGAAAGTGTTTGAGGATGTTGCCACTTGTCTGTTTTCTCTCCACCCAGTATCCTCCACTAACTTGACCAGTAAACACTCTTTTAACATCTCTCCTAAGCTGTTGTCTCCACTTTTATTTATTTATAATTGAAATATTCAGAATTACATTCAATATCCTTGACTCTGCTGAGTCATCATTTACAACTTAGCATAAAATTTAACATAATGTCTTAAAATAAAATCAAATAAGATAATATTATTTTTGCGAAATTGGGGCATGCGACATACACACCCCCTTAGAACATAACATCGTCCTTGATGTTATTTATTCTTCATCCTCTGAATTTCCCTGGAACAGAATTGGATATGCATCTTGCATATTACTTTCCAATTCCCAGGTGGCTTCCTCTGGACTAAGGTGCTTCCATTGCACCTTCACCTATCCAATGGTGCGGTTCCGAAGTGTGATCTCCCTCCCCCCAAGGATACAGTCTGGTTCCACCAGAAAATCTCCTTCTGATTTCTGTTGGTTTGCTCTGGGCAAACCCGGGTTTACTGTTATGTACCAACAAAACCCCTAGCTCACTGGCCCTTTCAGCGACAGACCATAGAACGGCCTGAAGTCTCACCCAAAGTGATCCTAGATGGGGTGGCTGAAGACTCACGTGTCCTCAACCAGGTTCTGGAGCATCCTACGTTCTCCTTACTCTACTTAACCAGTTGAGTCTCTCTATAAATGATGTATCTCTCTTCCGAGAAGACTCTGCTATGAGACTGACTCTTATCACATCGTGGCTTCAAGGATGATGTGCAAACTCTCTCTTCTACTTGGCTCTTTACCTGCGATATCCCACACCGCGGCTCCTTCGATAGTGCGATATCGCCTTTCTGTGCTGCGATAGATTCTATAGTAAGACTCAATAGGACTCTCCAACTCTCAAGGTCCAACGGATTTCTTTCTCTTATAATAGCTCAACTAACATTCACAAGGGTTAAATTACTTCACTTAACCTCTACAGTCTAACATGCTTGACATCTATTGCGCTCAACTTGCTGAACTGAATATACAGGAATCACTTAACATTGTAACTGTTACGGTCTGAATCAAACATTGATAAACTTATATGCATAATACTTAACACATCCAACTCGTATTTAACCTTCTACGTTACTGTAAACTGAAGGATATCATACATACATTCATTAACTGTTAGCTAAGCTCATGTAACAGGTAACAGATAGCAAATAAGTAAACACAATCACATGAACAGTCGCACAACACATAGATTTTACATGGTTCACTTCCAGGGAGGAAGCTACGTCCACAGGAATTGTGTTTATATTATATCTGGAGAGAGTACACACAGTTCCACTGCAACCTATTATGTAGCTTGAGATATTCTAGGAAACTCCGCGTTCTCAGCTGGAGCCCTTCTCTCTTAGATCTCTTCTCTTCCTATCATGCTTTCTTCTTACAATATATTCTTCTCTCTCTCTCTCTCTCAATCCCTACGGATTGTTACATTCATGCTCAAGGAGCTAGCTACTGGTTGCAGTAAGATAATACAAACTTAATAACAGAACCAGAGCTCGACTCAAAGAACAGCTAACTGACCAACTAGCTAATTGTCTATCTCAATGTTTGGCTAGCTAACTATCTACTATCCAACCCTTCATAATAAAAAATACATTCTTAAATAGGTGGCCCAAAGGTCTCACCCTGATACAACACTGTGGGCCTATCCCAACAGTAACCCAAAAACCCTAACTGTGACAGTTGGCCTATCTGTACTTTGGACTGCCGCTTACTGGTCACACTGCAGCTCTCTGCAGTCTTCCACGCTTCCCGGTGCTGATCGTGAGTATGGGCGCCGCTTCCTCGGTCGCTCCCCTTCTGTCCTTTGTCTTCAATACCTCAGCTTGTTGCTCCTTTTCCTTTATGAGGGTAGCAGAGCCCTCCTGTCTTCGTCGTTGCCTTAAGTGCAGTGGTTGAGCTCTCTCTTCTCAGCCGCTTCAGGTACTGTTTCTTTTGAATTTCTTGTCCCGATATAGCATCTTTTCCTGTAGCTGCGGGGCCCTGCTCCAACAGTCCCCTAACACTTACTTATGGCTCGTCCCCGAACCACTAACAGCTAGATTCTCTTGCTGTAGCTTCTCCTTGGCTTCCTGCGAAGTCCTTGCAAATCTTTCTCGGAGTCCTGCGACTTCTTTGTCCATAGCTTCGACACGGTCTTGTGCCGCTTCGAGCATATCTTGACTAATGATGGAATCTTCTGTGTCATCAATTTCACTTTTTCTTGTAGTGAACTCCATCAATATCAACTGGTACTTGCGGTAATTGACCTAGTGGTGATACCCTTTGCTGATTGGCTAGTCACAGATGGATAGGTGATCTGGCTAACTTAGGGTTACCCATATGTTCCCATGTCTGCTTAGTCAGAACATTTACCTCTAATCCTAAATCTAGGATTACCTCATCCATTTCAAATTCTCAAATTTGCGCTGTGAGTCTCATTTCTCTTCCTATTCTTGTATGGCCCATAATATTATGAATAGCACGTTGTGTACTTCTCACAGAAGAAGTCTGCTGATACTGGTCTATGATGCGCTGAAGCTCTCCGATAGCTTTCTCATTTCTGACGAGTTTCAAACAGCTCCGCAAGAAGGATTGGACACTTCCTGTCAACTCATCTTCTTCACAACTTCCCGATGTGGTAGCCTGCGATGTCTGCACAGGACTAACGCCACAATGTTGCTGCTGCGGTACATCCCTACAAGGTACTACCTGTGATCCTGATGGTGTAGGTTCAGTAAAGAAAGTTTTAGCTTGTTGAAATGTTTCTTTGTTCTTCTGCAAGTCAAGTGGTGTTGATTCATTAGTGTCTTTGCGCACCCACTCCGGACCTGTATTCTTTTCAGCATCCTGCGATGTCCTACTAGTAGAAGCACCGCTATGAGTCACAATATTGACTCTTGGTTTTGGTTCTTTCTGCTCAGTAGCAATAAGCTGAATATTCTGGTTTACTACTGGCTTCGGGTCCCTAATCTTGGCTATCAAGATAGGACATTCTTCTATAGTATGATCATAGGACTTGCAATATTTACATGTCGTAGTAGGGTTCTGACAATCTCTAGCATAATGTCCTATGGCTCCACAGTTGTAACAAATAATCGGTCCATGGCCACGGCCAAAGCCTCCACCATGGCCTCGTCCTATGAATCCTCCATCACGACCATCATGAGCCGGTTCATGCTGTAGTCCTGCTGCTGGACCTGATGTCTCTGACTGGACTTTGTAGAAGTCATGTTTTCTGTCTATCATGAGATCATAAGCTCTGCAATTATTTTCATCATGTCCTACTGACTTACATAAGTTACAGTATAAGTTCTTAGGAGTTTGTACATACTTCTGAAGTAAAGGGAATTCCTGTGGTCTATGTCCTCTTGTTCTATAGATTTCACACCATGGCCCTTGATTCTGTACTAAGGGGTTAGGAGCCCCACTTTCTAGATACTCAACAAATACTGGATAGTTATCTTTAGTATGGCCATGTCCTTTACACTTTGTACACCATAGTTCTTGTGCAACCTCTTTTCCTTTCTTAATCTCATGTAGCTGTAAAGTGAGATTGGCTAACTGATTCTGTAAGTTTGTCATACATGTACTAGTCTTAGCTAGAGGTGAAGCCTCTAGTTTCATTTCCATCTCCAATGCTTCATCCTGCGTACAGAGTTTCTACTGCATTAGTGGAAGTCTGATGTGAGGGAGCAGTGCTGCGATGAACCATTCCTTATGCTGCTCCGGCGCAAACTCAAAGCTAACTTGGTCTATAAGAGCTTTAAATTTCTGATCAAAATCCCACACTGACTCTGTGGGTAACTGTTTGATGTCTTTAAGTTTTGTAATACATTGTGACTCAGACTTAGGTTTCTTAAATTCCTTAATCATGGCGGTCCTGATCTGTACGAGCGTTTTGGGCTGTGCTGATGTATACTTCATATACCATGTTAAAGCTCTTTCTCTAAGTGTAGTGGCCAACTGGACAAGTTTAGTATTATCATCTTGGATCTGTTTAATGGTCCATATGGCTTCACATAGGAACCAATGTTGTTCTGGGTCTTCTGCCCCTGTACCCTTAAAGGTAGGTAATTTCATATCATCCCACATTCTGTTTCTACGTGGTGGATTCTGATTTGCTGTGTTACTACCACTCAGTGGTGTAAATGTAGTATGTACTGTGTGTGAACTACTAGTTGGGGTTCCTGCGGGATTATTCTGAAGCCCAGTTTGTTTCTGTGGGGTATAAGGGTGGTAAGGGATACCCCCTACTGTTCTTTCTCTATTATTTTGACTCTGTTCTCTAGTACTGTCTGAACTGTCTTCAAGGAAGGAAGATCTGAAATCTACTTTATACTTCTTACCACTACATGTACATCCAATTTCTTCAAAATCACTCTCAAACTTTTGTGACATTACACTTACTTAATTTATTCATCTGAGAATATATCCAATACTCCTTTTTCATGTAATAACATCTTAAGGAACAAATTTAAAGAGTTCAAGTACTTACCGCGATATCCTTTGAAGAAGTACCTCTCCGCTTCGCTGAAACTCTTTCTTTGATCAACTACAAACTCTGTAATGAAACCTTCCAGCAAACTCACAAGCCAGAAGTCTACTACCCACGAAATGGGATTATCAACGCTCTTCACGGTGTGAATCAGCTCCGGTGTCCAGACAATGTTCCTTTTCTTCTTGAATATGTGCTTATCAGTCAACTTTGATAACCAATCGTGCAACTCATTTGCATAGGTTACAAAAAATATCGCATGCAGGTCTGTGAAGATATGTTTTTGTAACCATTCCTCTGTACTCAGTCTAGGAGTCTTGTTTTCTTTTTCAGCAAATTCTCTTTCCTTAGACTCCCAGTGGTTAAGTTCTTCTTTAGTAGGATGCCAACAGAACATTAGCTCTTCAATTTGTTCAAAACCGGCGACGGAACCATTTGTTGGTTTGCTCTGGGTAGACCCGGGTTTACTGTTATGTACCAACAAAACCCCTAGCTCACTGGCCCTTTCGGCAACAGACCGCAGAACGGCCTGAAGTCTCACCCAAAGTGATCCTAGATGGGGTGGCTGAAGACTCACGTGTCCTCAACCAGGTTCTGGAGCATCCTACGTTCTCCTTACTCTACTTAACCAGTTGAGTCTCTCTATAAACGCTCTATCTCTCTTCCGAGCAAACTCTGCTATGAGACTGACTCTTATCGCATCGTGGCTTCAAGGACAATGCGCAAACTCTCTCTTCTACTTGGCTCTTTACCTATGATATCCCACACCGTGTCTCCTCCGACAGTGCGATATCGCCTTTCTGTGTTGTGATAGCTTCTATAGTAAGACTCAATAGGAATCTCCAACTCTCAAGGTCCAACGGCTTTCTTTCTCTTATACTAGCTCAGCTAACATTCACAAGGGTTAAATGACTTCACTTAACCTCTATAGTCTAACATGCTTGACATCTATTGCACTCAACTTGCTGAACTGAATATACAGGAATCACTTAACACTGTCACTGTTACAATCTGAATCAAACACTGATAAACTTATATGCAGAATACTTAACACATCCAACTCGCATTTAACCTTCTACGTTACTCTAAACTGAAGGATAGCATACATACATTCATTAACTGTTAGCTAAGCTCATGTAATAGGTAGCAGATAGCAAATAAGTAAACACAATCACATGAACAGTCGCACAACACACAGATTTTACGTGGTTCACTTCCAGGGAGGAAGCTACGTCCACAGGAACTATGTTTATATTATATCTGGAGAGAGTACACACAGTTCCGCTACAACCTATTATGCAGCTCGAGATCTTCTAGGAAACTCCGCGTTCTCAGCTGGAGCCCTTCTCTCTTAGATATCTTCTCTTCCTATTCTGCTTTCTTCTTACAATATATTCTTCTCTCTCTCTCAATCCTTGTGGATTGTTACATTCATGCTCAAGGAGCCAGCTACTGGTTGCAGTAAGATAATACAGACTTAATAACAGAACCAGAGCTCGACTCAAAGAACAACTAACTGACCAACTAGCTAATTGTCTATCTCAATGTTCGGCTAGCTAACTATCTACTATCCAACCCTTCATAATACAAAATACATTCTTAAATAGGTGGCCCGAAGGTCTCACCCTGATGCAACACTATGGGCCTATCCCAACAGTAACCCAAAAACCTTAACTATGACAGTCGACCTATTTGTACTTTGGACTGTCACTTACTGGTCACACTGCAGCTCTCTGCAGTCTTCCACGCTTCCCGGCGCTGATCATGGGTATGGGCGCCTCTTCCTAGGTCGCTCCCCTTCTATCCTTTGTCTTCAATACCTCGGCCCGTTGCTCCTTTTCCTTTATGAGGGTAGTTGAGCCCTCCTATCTTCGCCGCTACCTTAAGTGCAGTAGTTGAGCTCTCTCTTCTCAGCCGCTTTAGGTACTGTTTCTTTTGACTTTCTTGTCCCGATATAGCAGCTTTTCCTGTAGCTGCGGGGCCCTGCTCCAACAGTTCCACCTATACATCATTCCAGTTAACAACATGAGTAGCATCATGAACATATTTCTTTAATACAGAAATGTGAAAAACATTATGTACTCTTAAATTTGGTGGTAATGCTAATTGATAAGCTACTTGTCCAATCCTGGATAGAATTTCAAATGGACGATAGTATCGAGGTGCCAATTTTGTACAACTCCCCAATATCAGAGAGCTCTTTTTGGGCCTTACCTTGATGAACACATGTTCACCTACCTGGAACTCCTTTGGACTTCTTTTTAATTCTGCTTGACTTTTCTGCCGATCTTGTGCAACTTTCATATTACCTTGCACCTGTTTTACAATTTCTTCCATTACCTTTAACAGTTCAGGACCCAATACCAATCTATCCACTAGATTACTCCAAGAGATAGGAGTATTACATTTCTGTCCATATAAAATTTCAAAAGGACTAAATCTGGCTAATGTCTGATAATTTTTATTATAAACAAAGTCTACCAGATGCAAATAATCCTCCCATTTACCTGGCTGGTCTTTCACATACATTCTTAATAGATCTTCCAGTAATTGGTTTACCCTTTCAGTTTGTCCATCTGTTTGAGGATGGAATGAAGTACTGAAATTTAATGTAGTGTTTAATCCTTTAAACAAAGACTTCCAAAAGTTTCCTGTAAATTTAGGATCTCTATCTGAGATTATGACTTTTGGTACTCCATGCAATCGAAAAATCTATTTTAGAAAAATATCAGCTATGTTTTCAGCTTTATAAGTAGTTTTAACAAGTATAAAGTGAGCTGCTTTGCTTAACTTATCAACTACTACCATGATAGAATCATTTTGATTCTGATTTCTAGGCAACCCAGTAATAAAATATAGATTAATTATATCCCATTTCCAGCTAGGAATGGGTAATGGCTGAAGCAATCCAGCTGGGTGTTGATGTTCAGTTTTCACCTGTTGACATTCAAAACACCTAGCAATATATTCTGCTACTTCAGTCTTCATATTTGGCCAAAAATAAACTTTTCTTAACATAGTTATAGTCTTTTGATAACTTGGATGACCTGAGTATGGAGTTTTATGAATTTCATCCAGAATTAACGGCTTAACTTTAGGTACGTTAGGTACATACATTCTGTCTTTATACAGTAAATTTTTTTTTGCATTTAAACTGTAACCTTTACTTAAGATTTATGTTGTATTTTCTTTAGTTTTAGCTTGCAAACTTTGGTAAATTTCATCTTGTTCTATTCCTTCTTTAAGTTGTTCACCCAAATCTATAGCATAAGTGTTGATAGCTGCTGCAAAATTCATCCTTGCATTCCTACTTAATGCATCAACAACTTTATTTTCTTTACCTTTTATGTGCTAAATTTCAAAATCATACTAACTTAAGAAAGCTAGCCACCTAGCTTGTCTGGAATTTAAATTAGGCTAATCTAATAGATACTTTAATCATTTATTATCAGTCATTAAAATCATTTTTCTACCAATTAGGTAATGTCGCCACATCTTTAGAGCGTGTATAACAGCTGCTAATTCCAGATCATATGTTGCATAATTCTTTTCATGAACTTTTAACTTTCTCGACTCATAGGCAATAACATGCCCTTCTTGAGTCATAACACCGCCTAAGCCATCACTGCAGGCGTCAGTGCACACTACAAATTCTTTATTAGGATCAACTATTCTTAAAATAGGTGCATTGGTTAATAAAGTTTTTAACTTTTTAAATATTTCCTCACATTTTTTATTCCAGTCGAACTTCTTTTCCTTTCTTCTGTAAGGAAGTTATCGGATTCCCAATCCTCGAAAAACCTTCAATGAACCTCCGGTAGTAACCGGTAATGCCCATGAAAGATCGAAAATCTGTTACATCCTTAGGAACCGGCCAATCTTCGATCACCCTTATCTTTTCAGGATCTACTGAAATCCCTTCCTTGGTCACCACATGACCTAAGTACTGAATCTTATCCTTGAAGAAATCACATTTACTAAACTTTGCAAAGAGTTGATGATCTCGTAACTCTTGCAAAACAATTTTTAGGTGTTCTTTGTGTTCTTCTTCAGTTTTTGAAAAGATTAGAATGTCATCGATAAACATGACCACAAACTTATCTAAATACTTATGCATAATGTTGTTCATTAAACACATGAAAATAGTTGGGGCATTAGTAAGCCCGAATGGCATGACGACAAATTCGTAATGACCATATCTAGTTCTAAAAGCCATCTTAAAGATGTCTTCATCTTTAATCTTGAATTGATGATATCCAGACCTTAAATCTATTTTCGAAAACACCGTGGCTCCACTTAGTTGATCAAATATATCATCAATGCGGGGAAACAGATATCGATTTTCAATGGTCATCTTATTTAATTGACGGTAATCTATGCAAAGTTGCATGGTTCTGTCCTTTTTCTTAACGAAGATGACTGGTGCCCCCCAAGGAGACACACTTGGTCGAATATACTTTTTATCAATTAGTTATTTTAATTGAGACTTTAATTCATTAAGTTCCAGTATGTTCATTTGGTAAGGGGCCTTTGAGCTAGGTACTGGACCAAGCACCAGCTCAATGGTGAAATCCAATTCCCTTTTCGAAGGTAGTCCTGTAATTTCTTCAGGGAATACATCAACATATTCTCTTAAGACTGGCATGTTTTCCACTTTTAACTTATCTATCTTAATTAGACTCTCTTCATCAGTTATTGTTACTGCCTAAGCTTTACATCCCTTCCTAACAGCTCTCTTAAGCTGTAGGGAAAAAATATGCCTCATGGTGGTTTTTCTAGGGATTCCTTTTACACTTACAGGTTTTCCATCACTGTTTAAACATGTGAAGGTTTTATCATAACAATTTAAAATTACCCTATGTTGTTCTAACCGATCCATACCAATCAGCAAATCATAAGAACCAAGAGGCAATACATTAATCTTGACAACAGTTTCAAAATGATCCATAACTACTGTACATTATTTTACAAAACAAGTTACCTTCCTTTTAGCACCAGTGGCTAACTGAACCAACCAAGAATTCTCAAATTTTCAACAAATAACTTACATTTTTCTACCAATTTAGGTGCAATATAACTAAGACTAGCTCCTAGATCAATCAAAATAGTTCCAGGGGTCTGATTTATCATACCTTCTACTTCCACGATGGAAGTCTGATATTCTGCTTGCTGATTCTCCAAGTCTGTGTTGATTCTGGGCATGGTCCTCGCTAATTCCCCAACGGTCATCTCCTCCTGTATGGTATGAATATTGCTAACAGTCTTTTTTCAGTTAGGACATACTGAAGCATAGTGTGGGCCATTACACTCCCAACATTTTATAGGTTCTTTGCGCTCAAATTTCTTAGTAAAATTTCCATGATTATTAGCAAATTCCTTACCCTTAGAATTATTCTGATTGCTGGGTGAATTATTATTGTTTCCTCGTAAGTTCTTATTGTTAGGATAATTTCTGGCCTTACTGTTCTTAGAATTTCTATTGGGCACAAAATCCTTCTTCTTTTGTTCATACTAGTTATTATTTTTCTTAGCTTTCCAGTTGGCCAAGATTTCCTTTTTCTGATTCTGTTCAAAACAGAAATTAGCTTTCCTCATAGCTTCTTCCAAAGTCTTTGGATTATGTCATGTCCCCATCCCTCCGATCGGCGAAGAGGACGCGACCATGGCGTTAACCATCCGGGCAACCAGCCCCATGAACATGTGAAGGCATAAAATACTGAATGATGAATGCTAAAAACAGGATACATTGAAATAAAATGAACATGCACGAATGCAATTGTTTATCATACGCAGCGGAAACAACACACATTCATACAACATTCATTCAACATGTTCATCATAATCATTAACAGAAATATGATTGCAAAAGTGAAATAACGAGATTACTTATCTTATCAAGAACTCTCTCCGCAACCAGCTATGTCGCTTCAACGTTCCACCCAACCATAGGCCAGCGTGCTCCTTAATCTCTTAGCAACGCTGCCACCCCCGAGCTGGGCATGATTCTCCAAGGACTAAGGGAACAAGAAGGCTTACACATAGCCAAGGATACACAAAACATAGGCAAGCCAACACAGTTGGGTTT
>LPNX010271308.1:67653-187575 GCA_001517045.1 Pseudotsuga menziesii | reverse complement strand
TTAATTCATTTATTTTTGTCTTATTTGCCTAGTTCATGAGTCCCACCATGTGCAAGTTGCTAATTGCCTATCCATAGAGGTCAAACTTGCCATCTTTGACTGATGTAGCACTTGGGAAAGCCTTAGGAATCAAATATGCTTTATTCTTGGCCTCCTAGGCACCCTTCTGCCTTTTCTGCTTTATTGCCTGCTTTTTCAGTGTTTTAAGGCACATAGGAAAGCAAGACTAGGTGAGGTGAACTTGTTTTTTGCCCCTTTGATCCTCCACTCTTTCCTCCATGCAAAAGCATGTATGAGCTACCATTCCACCACTCATTATATTTCCCATGTGCCCTTGCCAATTCGTGAGCCTCATGACAGATTTGGGATCAGCTTTTTACACCTATGGGGGATTTGCCTATTTTGGGTAAGCCTGCTTTATGCTAGTTTTGGATTCCTCCTTATGCATTTGATCTCTTGATGTATTCTATATATTCAGAAACCTATGTTATTACAGGGTTGGCTATTGTACACTCAGTTAATATAATTTTGTGTTACAACTCCATATTCAGTCTCCATTGTTAGCAATTTTGCATGATCAATTGATAATTTTTGTGGGTAAAATTAATCTATTGCTGGCATGAATTTCTACATTTATTAGGCCATCCAGGAGTTTGGAAAGGGTAAATGCTAAGCTTGTGAGCTCATTGCAGAGCTAGGAACACCTACACCGGAACTAGCCTGACTTCTAAGACACCCACACACACCCAACACAAGGAATCAGTCCTTTCTTTGCTACATAGTCCCTCAAGCCCTGCATTCCCTTCGAGTGCTATTCAGGGGTTGTGGAGAATAAATCTAGCCCTATAGCTCTGTCTGTGTGGTTTCCAGCCACCAGGCTTATCAAGCAAACCAAGCCCCCATCCCTGCTCCCTACACAGTCCGAAGACCAACCATTGCACGCAGGAAAACAAACAGTGGTTACAACTGAATAGCTTAACAGCTTAACAAGGGAAATGACTCCCAAGCAAATTTCAATAAGCCACTGAACATGTCAGTGCACACAGTTTACAACATGGGGGAAATCAACAGTCCCAAAACATATCAACATCCACTGTGCATGAAATGAACAGACTCCCATCCCTGAAACATAAAGGATACCAAAAAAATCACGATGTAAAGGAGACCATAGCAACACAACAAATATTCGAGGAGAATGGCGGCAACCATAACTCACGGGAAGAACAACAGCCCCATTCTCAACATTGAAATGATAGGAAAAATGACACGACCATACCAGTCTGTGAGGATATCAAACAACTGTAAACGTGGATGGTCCCTTCATAGAAAATCGTGGATGAGAGAACGCAGCTCCCAGCTTGTTGTGTGAGCCCAAAACAGAAGAGAAGCGAATCAGTCTGTGGGGAAATGATACGGCCACACCATTCACAAATTCATGGAGGAAGAACTGCGTGAGTAAAGCCGGGAAGATCCTGTGTGTGAGCGTGAGAAACTTCTGCTCCTACGTGAGGATGAACAACAATTCCTGAGGAACAAAAATAGACCCCCCCAGATAATGCGCAGTGGAGAGAATGAATGAAGGGCATTGTAATTCTTCTCCCATCATGAGGCTCATTGCTGGTGGAGTGTGCGTGTAGGCATGGACTGACAGTCCTGCCACCCCACTCCCAAAAACAATAACTGCCTCAACCACCACCAGCAATTTTCAATTGTGGTGGTTGGATAGAACAAAGGGAGATGGCACATGGGTTTTTCCTTCATTGGCTAAGGTTTGACAATTTCCCCCACACCCTTATCCTTGTGAAAATCATGCCCCTTCTCAATTTAGTTGCTGCGATCGTAGTTGTTCAGGTTCATTCAATTAAATATGCATATGTACATGATGACAAAACTTAATATCTATGCCGCATGCCCCGATACACCATCGGTGACAATTTAAATCCAAAACATAGCATAACCAATCAATGGTGGGGCCTTGGCCTTGAGCTCCACACCATGAATGTTCACAATATATACATCATATACATCTAATGCGACGGGGTCAAAACCGGGGTGTTACAAATTGTCATATTCAATCCTGTCCTTAATATTATAAGGTAGACAGCTGAGGAATCGTTGTACCTTTGGTTTCTCATCTACAAGGTATGGCACATACCTAAGTAGACTTAAGAAATTGTTGTTCAGATCCTTCATTGTCATTGATCCTAATTTCAACTCATAAAAATCTTTTGCTCTCTCCTCATAATATTGCTTAGATAGAAATTTCTTTTTAAAATACCTCTTAAAGGTACTCTAGTTAACATTCTTCTCTTTTATTCCCTTAACTCTTTTCAAGTCCTGCCACCAAATGTCAGCCTTTCTTGAGAGGTTGTAAATAGCCATTCTAGCCTTTAACTGGTTAGAATAGTTATATATTTGGAATTACTTCTTCATCCCAGATAACCAGGATTCTGCTTCCTCCCCTTTCTCAGTCTCTCCATTGAAAGTTGGTGGTTTTATCTTTTTGAATTCCCTGGAAATTTCCTCATAGGGTTTGTTTTTCCTCTTTTTAGTGTACTGTTTATCATCACTACTGTCACTAGTAGAATGGTAATTTCATTGTTCACCAAACTCCTCAGAAGATGAACTGCTTTCATCTTTAGTATGTTTCATATTTTTAGATTTACGTTGATGACTGGTATCTTCTGATTCGGTTCTTCTACCCCTACCCTCAGTTTGAAACTTTTCAGTTAGGATCTGGTTCAGCTCCTCTTGAGCCTTCAAAATCCTTTCATTTTCTCGCTTTACAGGCTCCATTTTAGATTTTAGGTCTTTTACAGTTTGTAATAGTTCTAAGGAATTTGTAGTTAAATCCTCTGCTATAGGATCTCTTGGTAAATTTCCTGCTTCAGTAACTGAAGATTCCTCCTCTGCATATTCTTCCAGCCTTTCCATACATGTTTGTTAATATTCAGAAAACAATTTCTCTAATTGAATAACATTTAAAAGAAAATACATCAGCATAATAATTCAATTTACTATTTTATAAAAACTAGTTGGGCTTCATCAAGGCCTAGTGTTTGAACCTTGTGCTCTGATACCACATGTCAAAACCCCAAATTTTTCACAAAAATTTAAAATTTTGAGATAACATAAAATGCTGAAAAAAAACTGCGGTTTTACTAACAGCTAAAGGTTAGCAATATAAAAATAGTTAAATGATTAGTAGTACATAATCTTAATTATGTTAACTCAGCAATTTTTCCTTTTTGTAACATGAACAAGTTTTACTTACGCATTGTTTTGATTTCAGTTTGCTGATGAGTTTTTCTTTATGACAAGTAAGTGGAGTCTAACTTTGAAATTCCGGGATTACTTGGCATTTATGCTAACGCAGAATGATTACTTGTTCTTACAGGTTTTACAGGTATGATTGAACGAATAATGCTTTAAAATTCATAAACTATCCAACAGTATTTCTATTTGCAATTTAATAATCTTAGTAAATAAGCTGATGTATTCCAAACAACTTCCATGATGTAAAACAATTTGTTTTTCTTCAGTTGTTCTTGTAAACGAAGTTCAGATGGTTGAGTTTCTTTTCTTATTGTACGTAGCGACAATAAAATACTATCTTTGGCTCTGACTTGTAATTTTAGTTTCTTGATAACTTCTACTTTAATATGCCCATCTTATTGTTTCTATAATACATTTCTTGCATTAAGTTACTATCTACAACAGTTTCCAAGGTTGATGTTTTTTTTTTTTATAAAGTCAACTTTCTATCTTGTGCTAACCCCAGTATTTTGCTATAAGCATAAAACCATTCTACCAAATGTAGTTAGGGTCAAGTTGAGAAACAACCAAATTCTATTAAGATCTCATCGATTTGAACTATGTAAAAGAGTTCATAAAAGAGTTCTCATAATACACTTTTCAAACTTCATAGTTTGCTACCATTTGATTTGATAGTTTCTATAATACTTATAAACATGCATAAACTATTTTGTTTATTAAACATATAAGTTTTTAACAACATTGATCTTGCAAAGTGTTCATGAATCTACTCAATACGATGCTATGCAATGTTCTCAACTTGAACATTGTTGAAAGGGTGTAACGATACATACACCACAATGTAATAGAAATTATAATTATTAGATAGTTTTTACACAATTTAACTAGACTTTTCATATGATAAACAATCGCCATACTTGGCTAGAATTATCATTGGTAAAAATTAGTTAATAACATTCTCACATAATAATAATGTCATTACTATATACTTCGATGAGTTTGAACCACTCCAAAAAGGGGTAATACATAAATATACCTATATTAAACATACCTCTACGATGTTCTACTATCATAATATATAGCATTGTTTACCAAGTTTCAAGTATTTTTGGGTTACGAGACTATAAGATTATAAACCTTGTGTTAGGTCAACATTAATTTAATGTTGCATCTCCATGCCAATGATGAGCTATCCACTATATGCTTAAGAAAATATTTTAAGACATGATATCAAGGCATACAATATAGTTTATACGTTGTTCATTAAAATCATTTGGTAAAATAATTGGTTATCATTTGGTTGCAGGTAAACTATGGAGAGTCGACCCAACCCACTGCGTGATTTTTATAATTGCGGCCACGTGGAAATCTCTTGACCATGCACTGGTCGTATATAAATCAATCAACCCTAACCCTTGGCTTATTCTTGCTCTGCCTTTTGCGTTGGCCCTTCGGGCTGCTCTACAAACTCCCATGGCGGACATGAGTGAAACTCAGTTATCAGTGGCTCCAACGTCTGTGTTTGTTGTGCTATGCTTTCTTTGAGCTCGGTTTTGTTGCCAACTTCCCCCATGGTTTCTTTTACTCTGTCAGGGTTCGTTGTTCTCCTTGTAGTTGGCTTTACGGCCCGCCTGTAACTCCCTTTTGCCCTTCTAGCGTGGTCTATCACTATGTGAAAACTTGAGCTTTACTTGGTTGTTTGTTAAGCTCCTTCGTCGTAGGATTTTGGAGTTTTGTTTTCATTCCTTGCTTATTGGTGAAATATCCAACTTCGTGGTTGTTAATTTCTGCATGGTCGTTTCCCAGGCTAACTTTTGACACTGCTGTCAGTGTGGTTTGTACAAGAGCCCCGTCATCCTTGTCACCTACAAGTATGAGGGTTTGGATCCTCTTAACACTGGTTGCGGTGTTGTTATTCCTTCGTGGCTCCATAATATTTACTTCCAGCTGAGGTAAATTCTTAAATTTAAAACTAGCAATGGTTTATTGCTTCCATTCTGTACATAAATTTCTTTTGTTTTAATAAAACTCTGGTTTTTATTTTGCAGGGATAGTTCGCCTCCACATTTGACAGTAGCACTCCTAAAATGGCCCAACGTTTGGTCTACGGTAAGCTCCGGTTTCAAAATATGGTTCTCCCTTCTTGTTTAGACATTTGTAGTTGGAAGAAGTCATGGCCATGTCGTTCCCAGTCTTGGGTTGCTGTTCTTCGTTCAATAGTTTTTTTGTTTTTGATTTTAACCCTTGCTTTTAGCAGGGTGACTCCGTCTCAACGCCGTAACTTGTAATGCTCTCTTCTTGTGTTAAATAAGAATTTACAGTGTTGTAATATTAAGTTTGTTAATACTTGTTTATAAAACACTCCATGTCACGATATGGGTGCTTGGCTCTTAGCTGGTTTTTGTACTCTTTTTAAGTTTTTGAGTTCATCCTTCAAGCTCATTAAAGTAATGAAAATATCTTTTAAGACAGTATGCCTTTAAGCTTAGACTCGCTTCCCCCTTGTACTAATTGGTCTCTCTATGTAAATAAAATAAATTTCTATTTTAATGCTTTTTATGATATAAGTTAATTAGTTACCCTAAGTTGCGATTGTAATTGTTTCGTAGAGTAATCGGTACTGAATATTTGTTTTACTCAGAATATGAGCTAGGGTTTTTACCCTATTCGACTTGTAAGATAATATTTTTTACTGTTATTAATTGCATTAGGTTAATGTTGATAAATTCAAGACTATTCCAGTCATGGTATCTCTTTTTATTGGTTCATAAATTTTCAAGCTAGGGTTTCCTGAGTGAAACCTCTGTTTTTAAATGATTCCTTCAGTTTGTTTAAGTGGGTTCTTATTTGTAAACAAATATTGTTTAAGTCAATACTGTTATCTGTATATACTATAATTTCCTAAATTTGTATCTATACATATACTTTATTTATAAAGACTGTAATCAGTCTACAATCATTTGGTTTATTCAGTAATATTATTTCTAATAGTGGTATCATAGCTTAACTATTTTTCTTTTATATTACAAGAAAATAATAAAGGTTTCGACCCTGTAGACACTCTTATACATGTATAATCTATTTGTGAAAGTTAAGGAACAATTTTGTGTATAAATAATCATTTATTTAAATGTTATTTATTATCATATAAGTTAGCTATTTTTATTTAATACAATACAGATAGGGTTTATTAAGTGCCTTGATAAAATGTACATAAACTTTGAACTTAGTTTTGTTCTTTAGAATTTTAGATACGATAGTAATACCCTACTTGAAGTTTGAATATTTGTAAACATAGATAGTTATTATCATTAGTACATAAACTAAGTAATTCTGGTTTTAAATCTTTACTTAGTAGATTATAATAAAATGGTTTGACTGAGTTATTCCTACTGCCCCTGCTACAAGTTAATAATATACACACAAGTAAAAATATATATACATATACATATACATATACATATACATATACATATACATATACATATACATACATATATATATATATATATATATATATAGTGTGTAACATGATTTACCCTTCTACATAATTTGATTTCAGTAACAACATAATGTACTGTGTAAAGAATAAAATCTTATCTACTTGAGTAACTTATTAATATGATAAACCTACTACCTGTAATAAGTTATGGCTATTCCTTTTCTAGCATTCTTACATCAACAAGCTAAATAATCCATAGATATAAATAAATAGGTTATTGTTCTTTTCTGTTAACAATCTACACACATAAATAAGTTACTCTGATATTATGAAATGCATAATACATTTATTCATTTGAACTCCTATATTATCCTTCATATATTCTAAATACACTGCTTGTGCTGGAGTACGGTCTGGTTCTTCCAGATGTGGAAAAACACAGGTTAGGATTATTTTTCATCAATTTCAGATTCAGTTTTTCAATAACTAAAAGATTACTAACTCTATTAGTTCACAACTAAACATTTAACATTCATTAAGCATTCAGTCTCACATTTAACCATATAACACAGTAAAACAAAAAGACTCCAGAACCTGATTAAGCTGGACAACAATAGCATTAGGAGCCCGTTCCTCCCTACCAACTCCTGGAGAGCGCTCAAACAGCATCTCCTCAGGACCCCCGAGCCTGTTCTTGGTCTCCTTGGCTGAGAACTGGTGGAGCAAGCAAACAATAGACTAGTCTAATGACTCAGTAGTGATTCTGCACTCAGCAGTAAGATCCTTCAGCTGAAAAGATACACTATATCACTCAGCAGTTTAACCTGTCAAACACTTTTCACAAATTCCCTTGCCATTGAATTCTCTAAAGTTCATTCACCTGAATGATCACTTCCCTAGAATGAGCAGCCTCAGCTCTCTTCAATGGGAATTTTTATAAATATTTCCTAGGTCTTTTGGGTCAGTTGTCATTAATTGAGTCACCTTCTCTGATCCCACTTTCTTGGGGGATCATGACCCCAAATGTAGGGAGGTTGCCACCTGCAACAGTTGGAAGTGTTTGAGGATGATGCCACTTGTTTGTTTGCTCTCCACCCAGTCTCCTCCACCAAATTGACCAGTAAACACTCTTTTAACAGCTCTCCTAAGCTGTTGTCTCCACTTTTATTTATTTATAATTAAAATATTCAAAATTACATTCAATATCCTTGACTCTGTTGAGTCATCATTTACAACTTAGCATAAAATTTAACATAATGTCTTGAAATAAAATCAAATAAGATAATATTATTTTTGCAAAATTGGGGCATGTGACACTATTGGTGTGGGTGGTAGCTGAAAGAGTGTTGGTGGTAAATTTATCTCAGTGGAGTCACTAGGGATTGGATCTTCACAAGCAGCAGTGCTTGAAGATACCCAAACCCTAAATTTTTTTGATGTATTTATAAATTCTTGAGAATCAAATGTTTCAGCAAAAGAAATAATAGCATGAATATCTCTTGAAATACCTGATGTAGCTTCCTTTGTAGCACTGGAGGTCTGCCTTAGTGAAGCCCTAGCTCTTCTTAGAATATCTTCTGGATCTGGAACAGGTGTTGCTAGTGGCCCTTGAGGGTTTTCTCTGGTACTTGGTCTTCCTGAAGCCACCTTATTCCAATGGAGTCTCCAAATAGATGATTACAACCAGAATAGTGTCCAAAATTTGTCTATCATCAAAGCAGGATCTATGTCGTCTCCTAGGGAAGTCGAGCTTCAATCTCCTTTCCTTGACAATGGAACCAATTTGTTATCACTCCAGGAAACTCCTCTAGGTTGCAGCTCGAGGATGCCTGGTAACTTAAATGTTTTTATGGTTTTTTATAACTCAATCAAGTCAGGTGACCTATAGGACCTCACACTCTCAATACATGCATGAAACTCAATCATGGATAAGGCTTCTAACTACCATTGTTCAAAGGTTTGATAATATGGTGCAGAGATGGAGAACTTATCATGCTGGCAGATTCATACATAAAACAATTATATATAAATGGCTAGTCATAACAAGGAAAGTACTTGTAATTCAAAACATCAATATGTAGATAGGATGATAGCTATCAGAAATCAAATAACATGAATAAACCTGAACAACACATTCAAGCATAAGCACAGAATAAACAAGAAATGGAAGCTAAACATATGATAGCAAAAGAGCTTATATTAGGTCATGAGCAATGTGAGAAGCTTGATATTAGTAATGTTCTATAGGTCCCCGAAGTCGAACCTTTTCTATAACATAAGTCTTAGGATTTATAGCCTTTACAAAAATATTTATATCCTGAAAAATTGGATTTGATTTACTAAAAGTAGAAAAAATAATTGTTTTTGCAGAATTAGGTAAAAAAACCCTAATTTAACTACTAGTCTATCTAACTATCAAACTCATTCACTATTTGAACCCTTTGATGACTGCAGTGACTACTGAAGATAAAGTTGTAACTAGTCCTCTGCTAGATAAGTCATTATTTGCTAAAAAGGTAGGGTTTGTGACACTTTCTTCCTTGATGTAATTGCAAAACTGGAGCATACTTTCTCTGATGGTGTTATTCAGTGCCTTGCATCTTTACCCTTCATTTCTGAGCTAGTTATGTTTGTCCAAAACTTGTCTTTTGTGCCAAAATTTGATTATGTGCCTCATTATGCTTTTGGTGGTTAAGGAATCAAAATTTCGAGTTTGTTAGTTGCCGAAAGTGCTGCTTTCGGTGGCTAATGAACCGCTTCAGCGTCCACCTAAGCCACCGAAAGCCTGCTTTTGAAAAAATTTAAGCAACCTCCTCAATTACACTTTTCAGTTTTGTTTCTTACCTTTTGACCTTTCTTCAGCTTGCTCAACATTTGGAAGATCAGCAGCAGCCTAGATTGATTCTGGATTCTGAAGGCTTATCATTGCTTCAGCTAGGGTTTCTAGTGCATAATGAGTGCTAGGGTTTGGTTTGGAATTCTTCACCTGCAACCTCAGAATATTGATCATCCTACATATCCTGGTGTTGTCCTTCATGTATCTTAGGTTTCTTCTTTTCAGCAAGATATACATTCCTCTCATCTCCAGAAAAGAATTCTGCAACTCCTTATTCCTCTTGGTCAACATGGCATTATTCCTTTTTATCTCTCTTTCTAAAACTACCAGCTCATACACGTGTCTCAGTAATTGGTTTACTTTCTGTGCCCTGGGCTTGCTAGAGGAATACTTTTCCACTGGTCCATCCTGATCTTTTCGTGTGGGTGATGGAAGTTCTTCATTTTCTGCTACTAGCTGCTCTGCTAGGTCAGCACCTTCCTCCCTTTATTCTTCTGAATCTGAGTAGGGTAGGTTCAGAATGTTTTCACTGTGTGCTATGATTTCCTTTCCCTTTTCACTGAAGTCTAGGTATTTTTTATCCTGCTTGTTTTTAGAAGGGGAAGAAGGATGCTCTACTGTTGCTAGTGAAATAGCCCTTCTTTTCCACTTTCCACTCCTGCGGGTGGTGGACTTGTTCGAATGAGACTTTCCCTTCTCTTTTGGTTGTAGACCTGTTTCAAAACCATTCTAAAATAAAAATGTGTCCATGCCATATTTCTCCTCTTCAACAATTGTTGGATAAGGATTTGTATAAGGCCATGGTGAGACAATATTCCAACAATCTTAGTTGGCTGAGACTTCACCTGGTGTGCCATTTTTTCCAGGCTCCTGTGTAAGTAGAAAGGTAAATTCATAGGGCTCTTTCCTGTAAAATGGTTCATTAGTTTGAAATGATATATCATTGCCCTGTTGTATCTACCTTCACAAGTTATGTCTACCACAATGGCTTTCAGTAATTGTTGCCACCTCTCTTCTAGCTAGGTGGATGGAACACTTTTCTTCCACACAACCTCTCTGTGTTCGGGCTTCAAATAGGATCCGAACTCCACATATTTAGTAATGGTGGTGTTAAACCACTTCTCCCCATTTCTTGGGAATTCAGTCACCTCTGTAATTAGGGTTTCATCCACCATGAAATCCTCCTTACCTATCAGTGCCTTGGAGCCATCGAAAGAGAGGGAAAATGTTTTAGTAACCTACTGGTGTGAACCTTGAATTTTCTCACAAAATTTTTAGCAGCCTGCATCTTTGAAGAACTGGTAGACTTCTAAATGTGATTCCAGGTAGCTTATATCTCCTAGTTCTTTCCTGAGAGTAGGCCCTCCTTTCTTCATTTTTGAATTGTGCTCTTGAGTGCCTGCAAAAATTGAATTCAAATTGTGTGAAAGAGGTTAGCAGGATGATTTTAAGAGGTATCCTCGCATAGTAAGGATGCATGTAATTGAAGGTGGAGTGTACTGGAGGTAGGGCACTAATTCTGAGGGTTTAATTACTTGGTAAGTGCATGAGTGAGAGGATGATAGCTTTTGGTGATATCTTCGAGACGGCTTGCCCAATAATCATTTCTTAATTTGAACTTGGTATTTAGTGGAGGTTTTCTGTAGTCATGGGATAGATGGAGGGTAGATTAGGGTTTTGATTCCAATCGATCAGATCAGATCAATAATGACCTCTTCAATCATCAACTTACGCCTTACTGC
Source organism: Pseudotsuga menziesii (assembly GCA_001517045.1). Classification (NCBI taxonomy): domain Eukaryota; kingdom Viridiplantae; phylum Streptophyta; class Pinopsida; order Pinales; family Pinaceae; genus Pseudotsuga; species Pseudotsuga menziesii. Next base: position 176,279 of record LPNX010271308.1, on the reverse strand, counting down.
ACTCTCCCCATCCTTTCAGTGGTTTACTTTGCCAAATTATGACCTGTCTTATGCTGACGAGTTTTGATTTGATGGACAGTTAACCGTTTCTTCTTTCGGCATTTTCGGTGGTTAAGAGCACCTAGGGTTTTGTCTGCTAGCTATCGAAATATGAGATTTCGATGGCTAATGAGCTACTGACATGTTCGTCCAAGCCACCGAAACACGCCCTTTCCAAAAACATATTTTATTGGCTTTCGGTGGTTAATGTCCTCCTGCAATTACTCGCTAAGCTACCGAAACCAAATATTTTTAGTGGCTAATGAGTGCCTGAGAATCTCTCCTAAGCCACCAAAAATCCTTTTCCCAAATTTTTAACAAATAACGTCATGAGCCAGCTTTCGGTGGATAATCATGGTCCTGCGTTAAACTGTTAGCTGCTGAAATCAAAGCTTTTCAGTGGCTAATGAGTTGTTGGAAAGCTTGCTTACGCCACCAAAAGCTAAAACTTTTAATTTTATCACATAATAGAACATCAGAGATCCTCATTTTGTTAGCCACCCTAATACCCTTCATAATATGACATGAAATCTTCATCTTATAAAAAATAAATCGTCTAAGTGAACTTATTGAAAACTAAGTTTATTTTGGGAGATAACACCTTCTTTCTGGGAAAAGCCACGAGCCACAAAGCCATCTACAACATGCTTGATCTTGTAAATCCACTTGGAAGTCACAACAGACTTCCCTTCTGGCCTTGGAACAACATCCCAGACATCATTCTTCATGATCGACTAATACTCCTCGATCATAGAATTCTTCCATTCTTTCTTCTCTGCCATTTCTTCATAGTTGGAAGGTTCCTTATCAACGATGTCACATAATAGGGCTACATATCCAGAGTAGAACCTAGTTCTCTTCCTTTCTCTGTGCATTTCTTATGGAGCCCCATATTTATTTGCACCTTGGATAACCTCTCGTACCCATGCAGGTTTCCTCTTATGAGGATTCTTCTCCTGAGGTGGATCTACAGGTTCCTGAGGTTCTTCCATTTCTCGATCTTCTTCTAGAATTGCTTCATCAATGATTGTATCTCAGATCTTGGGTATTTCAGTTTCTTCAGGATCTTCAAATGGTCTCTTCCTAGATTTGTTGTAAGCTATTTCTTCATCAAATGTTACATCTCTGCTGATGTCGAACTTCTTGAATCCTAGGAAGTATTTTCTATAAGCCTTCAAGCTTTCAGAATATCCCACAAATATACCTTTCTTTCTTGAAGGATCTAACTTTGTCCTCTTTTATTTAGGAGTGTGTATGTATACTGGACAACCAAATATTCTAAGATGACTGACTTCTGGTTTCTTGCTGGAAAATACTTCTTCAGGTGTCTTGTTCTCGAGTACTTTGTGTGGAGTACGGTTCTATACATACACAAATGTATTGGCAAATTCTTCCCATAGATGCATAGGAAGATCTTGGTCATGAAGCATTTCCTTTGCTGCTTCCACGATCATTCTATTCTTCCTTTCTACAACCCCATTCTATTGTGTATTATATGGAGTGGTCAACTCCCTCTTAATCCCTGAATCTCTACATAATTCCTTAAATTCATTTGATGTGAATTCTCTACCATTGTCTGATAATTTTTTTTTAATATTCTTCTCTATGTGGTTCTTGATCAAGGCTTTGAATTCCTTGAACTTGTTGAATACTTCATCCTTGTTCTTCATGAAATATATCCATGTCTTCCTAGAAAAATCATCAATCAAAGAAACATAGTATACATACCCGCTTAATGAAATGGATGACATTGGACCGCATACATTGGAGTGAATGATTTCCAAGATTCCTTTAGCCTTGCTTTCTCTACTTGGAAATGTCTTCTTTGTGTTCTTTCCTTTTGCACATCATTTGCAAACTCCTTCATGTTTTGCCTATATTTCTAGAAGACCTTCAATATATTTTCTTGCAAGTGGTAGTGCCCTATAATGCACATGTGCAAGACTTCTGTGCCAAATTTCATTTGGCTCTACCGAGTCATGGACCAGAGCTTGTTCTGGTTGGCCCTTCAATTTGTATAGACCTCCCTCTTGCTCTCCAATTACTACTGCATCAACAATAGTCTTTCCTTTTGGCCACATGAGAACTTGGCCATCTGTAAATGCAACCCTCATGCATTTTTCATCCAATACAAAGATGGAGAGAAGGTTCTTCTTTAGTCCTGGTACAAATAGGACATCCTTCATGTTTATAGACTTTCTAGAGTCTAGTTTGCAAGAGGATTCACCACTACCTTTTTATAAGATACTGGTAGTCATCCCCAAGTTTCACCTTATGGGGTGATTCATGTTCAAATAGTTTTACCAAGGATTCCTTGAATCTCGTCATGTGTTTGGAATAACCACTGTCAATAAGCCAGTCATAACTTCCATGTGTGACAGATCTTGTGAGGGGAGAGATCAAAACATATTCTTCATCACTTGAAGAATCATCAGTGTCTTGTTTGACTCTTTTCTTTGAAGGCTCATCATCCTTTGTAGCATGAGCATAATGTATTTTCTTGTTTCCCTTCTTCTTATGGGATTTATCTTTGTTTATAGGACAATCTCTTGCAAAGTTTCCTCTTTCATCACATGTAAGGCATATGAAATTAGACAAATGTTTGTTAGATTTTCTAGGGTTATTTTTCTGGCGAGTGTGCTTACCTTTGTGATAGTTTGTTCGGCTTTTATTTGATTGTACTATGAGAGCTTGATCTTCACTTCCCATCTTTTCTTCTCGAGCTAAAATTCAAGCTTCTTCTTGTGATCATTCTTCCCACAGTCTGCTAAAATTGACAAGCTTATTTCTGGCATAGATCCGTTGAATGAAAGAGTCCCATGCCCTAGGGAGACCATTCAAGGTGGTCATCACAATTTATGCATTCTCTACCTCTTCATCTACTACTTCAAGTTGTTCCTTGATCTGAGAGACCCTTGTAAAGTAAGACTGTATAGTCTCTGCATTTTGGATCTTTACATTCTTCAATTGATTTCTTAGAGTCATCTTCCAATTTATGTTCTTCCCTTCAAATAGCTTGGTCACGAGATCAAGCATTGCGTTATGTGTCTTTAGGGAGGACACCTATGGTATGAGGCGATCCTTGATTGAATCAGCAATAATCCTCTTAGCCATGACCAAATTCCTTTTGTGTAAGGCCTTATCCTCATCTCCCTCTGGAACTGGAACCTCTTCACTAATGTAAGAGTCCAACTCATTTTCTTCTAGGACTAGAGATATCCTATACTTACAGGCTCAGAATTTATCATCTCCCTCAATATTTTCATCAAGCTTGGTGTGATGAGACATCTTAATTGAGAACCTCAAATGGAAATACAAAAGATTTAGATCTTACCAATTTGAGAAGCTGAAAACTAGATCTGGAGTTGATCTTCTGCAGTGTTGGTTTTCTGGTTCTAGGGCAAATTAGGGTTTGAATTTATTGTAGTTCTACTCAACCAAAAACCTCAATTTTGAGGAGGAGAACAATCCTATCCTAGGATCACTCAAACATTCCTCTTCAATCAAAAATCTGTAATTTCCTGATGCAATGGTAGGTTGAAAACTGAAAGTGCTTAGAATCAGATTTTTCTTCGACAGAAAGATGCACCCTTCAGAGGAGATTCATCCTAGCCTCCTTTTGCTGATTGATTGTGGAGAGAGACCCAAAAAGTAAGAAACCATAGATTTCACAACTGCATAGTGTCTTCTTCTTAGGTTAGCTCTGATACCATGTTAGATTTTTATCATTTAATCTATATGATCTTAGGATCTTATCTGAGAGAATAACAAGCACAACAATCAATCACAATAAACAATGAACACAAAGATTTTCCTTGGGGAAACTATAAAGGAGAAAACCCCCAAACTTCCTCAGAGATAGAATGAGCACCAAAAGTAAAACCCAAAGATGCAAAGATGATCTCCCGACAACATTTGTCTCTCTCTCTCTTGTTTCAACTTCTTCTCTCTCTCAGTTATGCGCTACAACTGAGTGTGAGTGACTGTGATAAATAGAGAGGCACACTCTATTAATATTCTTTCATTCACTTAATATTTGACTCTGTTATGTAGGATCGAGTACTCTTAACTCAGTTATGTAGGCTCGAGTAACCATAACTAGGGTACCAATGACCCAACTTACAACGAAAGGGACTTCCTCATGAATTTTAGTAATTATGCCGATTGGAACATTGGGGTACAAAGAAATACAAGTGACTCTACCGATAGGAGCATCGGGGACCAACGAAATACAATATATACAAGTGAATACATTTTGAAGTTACAAATACATCAACAGGGGGAAAATATAATAAATGGATTGTGATTTTGCAAGAGTTTGACCTCAAATTCGTTTCGGTGAAATCGAAGAAATCATTAATCTTTGCTGAGCACATTTCAGATTTCCCAAATTTGGATGAAGAGGAGGTTTATGAGGATTCTTTTTTCGATGAGCATATATTCGTCATCTCAACTACAGACCCTTGGTATGGAGACATTATCATGTATTTTCAAACATTGAAGGTCCCTCCTCACCTGTCATGGGATGAGTGGCGATGACTATTTCACGTAGCAAAGAACTACCTCATAGTGGATGATACTTTGTTCTGTCATGGGGTGGATTCCATTTTACGTCGTTGTTTAAATCATGATGAGGCTAAGATCATGCTTAATGATTTCCATGGAGGGGCATGTGGTGGTCATTTATCTGGGATTTCTACAGCCCAAAAAATATTAAGAGAGAGCTATTTTTAGCAGTCCATATTTACGGATTGCGTTAATGTGGTCAAGAAGTGCCACCCTTGCCAAGTGTTTGCATGTAATATGTGCTCATGTCCCACCCTTTTGCATCCTATTTTCACCGCTGGTTCCTTCACCAAGTGGGGGATTGGTTTTATGGATTGCAACCCAGATTTGACTAGGGGGAACCATCATATTATTGTGGTTGTATATTACTTCATGAAATGGGCAAAGGCTATACCCACAGTTAAATATGATGGTGAGATAGCCGCTTATTTTGTATTTAACCAAATTATCACCTGGTTTGACATTCCAAGAGAGCTTGTCACTGACCATGGTAGGAACTTTCATAACAAAATGATGGAATATTTGGCTTCGAAGTTCGGATATAAGCAAGAGAACTCCTCTTCTTATTACCCTGAAGCAAATGGACAAGTTGAAGTAGTGAACAAGTCACTTAAGTCCATTCTCCAACGAACCATAGCATAGAGCAAGAATAATTGGCATACCATGTTGTATCCTGCTTTCTGGGCCTATAGAACCGCAGTTAAGACTACCACCATTTTTTCTCCCTATCAGCTTATGCATGGGGTGGAGTCAATATTACCGATTGGATGTGAAATCCATTATTTGAAGCTAGCTGTGGAGCTCTTACCAGATACTTCCGCATTGGAAGAATGTTTGGTCAACTTAGAGCAGCTTGATGAGCAACGCTGAGATTCCTTAGTGGCTCTTGAGGTTAACAAGTGTCGCGTTAAGGTCTAGTATGATAAGTTTGTCAGTCTTAGGAGGTTTAGTGAATGTGACTTGGTCCTTTTGTGGGATCAAGCTAAGGAAACCTTGGGGGAAGGAATGTTCAATCTCATGTGGCATGGTTGTTACGTGGTTAAGCATGTCTTAGAGAAAGGCACCTATGAGCTGGTTGATTATGAAAAGATAGCCTTGACGGAGCCTAGAAATGGGCTCTATCTCAAAAAATACTATGCATGATATTCAGGTAGGGATAACTTTTGTATATTATTGTACAGTTTTACATTGAATAGTTAGGTTTTCTTATGGTGATCACGTTTGTTGATTAGATTTCATTTGTTATGACATATCTCGATGGAGTATTTTGTTTACATAGGATTCGCTGATGGTGCTAGCTTCCACACTCAAAACTTAGCTTCGATTGCTTGGGTGATCCATACTCCTACGGGTCAATTATTGTCTTTAGGAGGCATATGTTTATGACCTTTGTCAAACAATTTTGTTGAATATACTATCGTTATTGAGTTAATGCGTGATGCCATTTCGCATGGTGTTCATTCTCTTAAGGTACATCTTGATTCGTAGTTAGTGGTTTCACAACTTAATGGTTTGTATTGTATTAGGGATCCAACATTATTACAAATATTATTATGTGTTAGATTGCTAAAACAACAATTTGAAAGTATAACATACATTCATGTTCCAAGAAATTTTAATCAAGTTGCTTATTCATATGTTAACTATGTGTTAGATTGGCATTTGTTTCACAGACCATAAGCATTTCACAAACACATTTTACACATGTATATAATAATAATCGATCATCATAAATATTTTTCATTAAGTTCAAAAAAGGTGATGTCATAATACATAAGTGTCATATACAAAATTGGGGCTTCCGAACCACCAAAATATACTACACAGCCATACAAAAAATATACACCTAGGTCTCTGAGCCTGAAGTGGAGGAGGGTGCTGATCATGGTAGCACGACTCTAGCTAGCCGACGAAACAATCGAACCCATGCTCATGGTACTCCAACCACCTGGCACTGCATGGCCTTAGGAAAATCTTTGACTTGCGCCATGGGTACTCTCTATGTCAATCGAGCAAAGTTTGTGTGAATGATCTAGAGCATCCACTCCACATTCGCACCCATGATCTCATCACCTCTTCCCCTCCATCAATGATGAGGAAATCCATATGGCCATCATGGTCCTACATCTGCATATACATGACAGAGTGTCACTATGTGTCGTCACACCAAAAACATGTCTTTTGATTTCATATATAAAAAAACACAAAAAATTAAATAATTCAAAAATTAAAAGTGGGTTTGGGATTCGTTACCTATGTCTCCATAAGCCGCTCCTGGTGGTAGGGGCATATCTGGATCTCTGGGAATTCTATCCCTGCATAGGGGTAGTTGTCTATGGCGATGATTTGTCTCTGTCACCATGGAAATAACTCTACTGGGTAGGGTTTAACCACCCTTCCACCTCCCAGCCTACGCATGAATTTAGCCCAACGTCATTGGGATGGATCCTGGACTCCATGTGGACAAATGTCTACTCTAGGGCTTAGCCCTAGCACGCAGTCAAAAAGAATGTGTCAGTATGTTGCCAAACCCGAAGTTCTACACCCTACCCATCTTGTAGTCACTGAGCTGTTGTTTCATGTTGCTCAACAGTGTAGTGCTCCAGTCATATCTTGTAGGAAATAGACACTCTAGTGCATAGAACATCATTAGCTGTGAATCCTAGTGGAGTGATGCCAAACTTGTGATCTTGCCTAATTCCAATAGTATGGATTTCAGCCCCAGAATTTGAATCGGGTTTGTCAGGATTTGACTCCCAACCTTCTATGTATCGGGAAGGAAGTACATAGCTATGTAGTCCTCTATAGTCAGCCTGCCTCCTAGCCCACGAGATTGGAGGTTCACCACCTCCCCTTGTCGAGACAAACCTATGATGAAATATATGTCCTCAACCTCAATGTTGAGTGACATCCCATATATCTGAAAGGTTTCAGACTCTAGATCCCAATAATCTACCAACAGCTGGAGTAGTCTTGGATTTTCCCTCAAGCTTCCAAGACACCAAAACTTGTATAAGCCACATGCCCGTAATGCTTGTTGAGCCATAAGGTCATCCTGAAAATCTTCTTCAACATCACCATGTTCCCGCTCTCTCAACTCTAGTACCCTCTTGCACAAAAAACACAAATTTTGATCATTATTTGCCCATAAATAACATGTTCGTGACCCTATACGCGTCTGTCTGCAAAATAGACGTGTATGTATGTAGTTTTAGTGGCATTTTCCATGTATGGCCAACCCTATACATGGAAAAATGCCCGATATCCACGTGGGCTGAAACGCCCAAGTTGGGATGGCCTAAAAAATTAATTTGACCATGGAAATTTAAATTTTTTACATGAAAATGAAAGAGAGGGGAAAGGGAATTTACCTGGATCAAACGTGGAGGGATTTCATTGGACGATGCTCCTGGAATTCATTTCTGATGTTCTGGACTCAAATGCACTATGGTGGGTAAAAATTCAAAGGTATAAGATTTTTTAATTTTTCACTATTTTATAGAAAATGTTTGAAAATTTTATCCACTTTCTATATTTTTTGACCATTTTGGACCATTTGAACTAATTTGATGTTGTAGGAGCCCGTTTTGAGTGCGATTTGATAGTGTCTTCAACCCGTTTGTTCCTATTTTAGGTATTATGTCTAACTGGCATATAGGTTAGGATTTCACATCCACTTGCATTTTACATAGCCTTATGACTGTTTCATCTTAACCCTAGGTACAAACCCATTCCATCTTGTCACAGAACCTTCTTGCTGCGCTTAGAAGTGACATTATGCAAATGGTAGGGCTTTCCCATACATGGGTACCCTAGTTAGATCCTGTATTGCATTTGGTGCCCATGCCGAAATTTCTCCTTTAGAGTGTGGGAGTCCTTTGTATAGTACTGCCATGACTTTGAGCAAGAGCTTCATACTCCTCTTGAACTTTACTCTCGCCATTCCCCCGGGACTCCCTTGTATATTTCAAGTTGTAATTGCATTATCATGAGTTTTTCTTTCCTTATTTAGCCTTATGCTGGCTTCCCTGACTTTGATTATCAGACATATAGCCCGAGCTTATCTCATGTCTAGCCAAGTAGATCCTTTTTACATATCTTTTGCAACTGGATTTCCCATTTTTTACTGGGAGGGAAGCTTCCTCTGAGTGTCATTATCCTACACATGTTTCCTTGCATTGAGCATAGGTATGTTCCATTGCTTGGAAGTAGTTTGCTTGTTCCCTGACACTCATCTCCTCCTAGATTTGTAACTAGAAAGAACTTTTATTCTTTTTCAATATTTTCAAAATATATGGAAAAGTCCAAAAAAACAAAAATCAAAAAATATGGATAGGAAAAGATGTTATCTTTGGCAGCAGTCGAGTCATGTCGCCTTCGAACAGAGCACTTATATCACATCCGTTGGTTGGGTTATCAGTCTGACTTTAGGAGTTGTACTCGTTACTCTTAGTTTATCTCCACTGACTGGTTAAGCTTCCAGTCCCTATGGAGCCTCTATTGATGCCTCCTGTGTCACAGAGATGTCCCAGTTTGCATATTGAGTCCATGTTGCCTACCTTCAGTCACCATTTTCCTTTATTCTCTTGTTCGAAGGAAGTTGAAGCCTGAGTTGGCCATCCCTCATTTTTCTTGACTTTGCATGTCAGCCATTCCCGGTACTATTACTGGTTCGTGCACATATTGTTTGAGTTCTTCCACATTATACAACATTGTCGAGTACCTTGTGTTGGTTTATGGGGGATGCCTTAATTCCCCCCTTCCATCGGATTCCATCCCATTGACTTCATATCATTTATTCTAGGATAGGATTCTAGAGTCATTTGAGGGCCTTGAGACTTACAGTCATTAGTGGTAGGTTCTCTCGCCATTTACAGTTTTGGGAATACATCAATGTCCCCTGATCGATGGATTCTTCCAAGTGTTCGACCTGAACACATATATTCACACTTGTTAGATTGCACTCTAGTACCTTGATTCCCATTTTCATTATCGGTGGGTGATCTCGCGTCTGTTAACGGAATACATCAATGACCGGTAATCAGATGATGGAATACTATGCTCGACCTCGACACCTCTATTTGCATAGTAGGACATGTACTCATAGGGGTTTGCGTAGAATACTTTCCAGCTTGGTGGCATTCCACATATGCTACCTCCTTGATCGTGCCAATGTTGATGAGATTTCAGCTCTCGTGATTTGATTCCACTGTATGTCAGATATCTTCATTCAATATGGAGATATTGATCCATTATGTATCTTCAAGTTCTATGGAGATTTTGATCCATTGTATATCTTTATAATGGATATTTTGATCCATTATATATCTTTATAATGGAGGCCCAGGTGGAGGACTCAGTTTCTCCAGTTCACAGACGTGCCGACAGATGTTGTTACTTGTGTAATCTCTGATTTGATTAATAGAAATATCTTTTCCTATCCAATAATGTGCATTTGAATGAATATTGAATCCATGGATATGTTTAATTGCTTATACATTGTTGATTATATATTCTAGTGTAGATCTAACATCATATTATATAGCATGCTTGTCTTGTTTGTTGTTATTGAGTGAAAATTGCTAGCGTAAGCGGGATTGGAAAAATCTCAACGGGGATATACTTCAACCATCCAGAATAAGGTATGATTTGAGGTCCCTTAGTTTTATATGTTTGGTTTCTCTTTCATATTGGGAAGGGATTGATTTCTCATGTCTAGTTGTCTGTTGTGGTACACCCCAAACCATACGAAGTTTCTCTCCGTAACACTAGTTATGTGAGGAGATGAGCAAGTGATCAAATAGAAAGGTAGAGAAGACCTGGGACTGTGGAGAGTGAATTATTGAGCTCCATAATATGATATAGTTTCAAAAATAACCAGTGATTCACAAAATATAATATAAACAACCGCATTAGAGAAAATCGACATCAAATCCCCAACAACAATTTTGAAAGAGACTTGCGGTACTTGAGTTTTCACACCAAAATTGATGAGAACAACTACACGCATGACTGGAATCTCTTGAAACTTAAAACTTGAACAAAATGAGGTCATATCAGATCCAATATTTTGGAACAAAGGTTCCAAGTGCCCCACCAAAATGGTAGAGGCACATTTTTCTCCTTCTTCAACAAAATTCTGAATATTGGTGCATGCAGTGATATAGGAATTTACTGGAAGCTCTAGATCAAAGAGAGTGAATGGATCACTCCTAAAACCTAATATTTCTTCCAAAACATCCAAAGGATTAAATTTTGGCACATCACCAATAAAATTAGAGATAGAGAAATCAAATTCCTCTTCATTTTTTGAAACAATCACTTGCAAAATTTGCACATAATTTAAAATAAAGGAATCACTGGAGAATGTTTTCATAGAATGGAGGGAGATTTTTTCTTCAATAATAGATATTCAAATGTCTTCTTTTGGATCAGATATATGGGAAGATGAGATATCAAATATCTCATAAACTTCCTCAATAGTAAGAGAAGGAGTCTCTCCAAGGAGACTTTCTTCAATTCGACTTGACTATGCTAAAGATTCTGCTTCTTCTTCATATTGAACAACTTGCTTGTTGTTGGATAGGTAACATAGAGTACATTCTTGAACTCATCATGCTGGATTTTAATAGAACCTCTCCCGATATCTTGGATTTGGAATTCATCTCCCATATGTGTTCTAGGTCCTCCTGATAAAGTGAGAGCGGTGAAGGATTCCCTGGAGGAAACCATCTGATTGGCTGCTCTAGAATATATCAAGTAAGACTTTGATGGAGTGAGGCCTGTATTCAAGGCGTGGAGCCTCCCAAATTCTTCAATCTTCTCTCCAACATCGGACATCTCTACACCTTGTGGAAGGGAAATATTTTTCTATTCACGGAGTGTTTTAAACTGGTCAAGGGTCTTCTTCATGAACTAGATTTCAAGATGAAATCATCTCATACAATAAGGACACTTAGTCTTATAAAACAATTTCTTCTTATTAGAACCCGAGGCTCCTTCATAAGTCTTATGATTCTCTCTTGGCTTCGAATTGGAGGCTTTAGGATCCTTCCCCTTGTTCCTCCCTTTAGCTTGCGCATTGGTTTCATCTGACATTAGAAGAGCTTGGTTCTTGGAAGTTTGGAGGACTCCCATTTGGACCAACTTATCTTGCTCCTGTATTAAAGACTCGACAAAGCCATCTAGTGAAGGAATTTTACAATTTGGGATGGAATCTCTTCTGGCATGGAAGTTAGAGACAAAAAAAGAGTACTCAAAACCAATTTTTCTGAGCACAGAGAGCACAAGTTGCTCATCCTTCCTCTCTATTCCACATTTCTTACACTGTAGTTCTAGAGACTTGAATTTTGCGAAAAATTGTTGGATAGTTTCCAAACTGTTGGGATGAAATGTAATTAGCTCATTCTCCAATATGTTCCCTCAAAGATCATGTTGTTTTCCAAACAAGAATTAGAGCTTCTCCCAATATTATTTAGGAGTCTTTAATTCCTTAAGGTGAAATAGGAGATCCCTGGAGACGTGAGTGCAAAGGAAGCCAAAGGCTTCACCCAACAAATTCAAGAGCTTATTTTTCTCAATAGGATGATGAGGTTCTATCTCTCTTCCCATATTCATCTTATATAGGAAAATATTGCACAAGGAGACCTGCATATCTTCCCTCCAATCAACATAGTTCAAGGGTGTAAGGATCTGAGGTAAATGATATGAGGAATCCATCAATTCTCCCTCTAAACTGTTAATTCTTCAATCAAGCTATGTAGTACCTATAAGAAAACACCACAAAAACACAATCAATTCGCAATTATGTCAAAATCAAGCATTCCTTCTCGACATGTACACTTTCTCAGGGTTCGTCATGCTTGTAGAGACTTCTCTGGATGAATCTAGAGTTAGCAATGCACACTTTGCAGGACTTATGTGGAAACCCAGATAATTTTGGTGTACAATGGAGATTGGATAGACTTGTTTCTTTCGCGAATACGCTCTGATACCATGTTTAAATTATTGAACCATTAATCTACAGTCAATGAGTGCAAGTGAATTGGTAAAATTGTGCAGTAGAATGGAATGAACAGTGTACACTGTACAAGACAATTTTTAGATAAAATTTATAAAACACTATCCATAAATTACAACATTAATAGTCATTAATTCCAGCAGTATACAACATTGTTACATAAAGGAGAATTTGAATCATGTGGATAAGATTCCAATATACCAACTCAATCCTTACTAACTGGCTAACTAGAAGGTTCTAAATCACTATCGAAGCTCACTAGTGTAACTATAGATGTTTAATTCAGTCTCTCAGTCAGTTAAACTAGTTAAAATGATGAGGTAGGTGAGAAATGGATCCTACCCCCATGCAACCATCCCATACTGGTGCTAACTGAGTTGGAGGACATCTAACTTAATATAATTGGAGAATAACTTAGCATACCTACCTACCAACTACAACCAATCAAAGAATATTGGTGGTGGCACTCGGAGTGGCTACTAAAGTGTAGGGATTGGCACCAATGGCACCAAGATGGCACCAATGGGTCACACTAGTGGCACCAATGGAACTAGTGGCACCAGTGGCACCAAACTCTTGCAAATGACTCCTAAGTTAGGAATATGATATAATAGACTATATCTGGACAAGGGAGGATTATAAATCCTAACATTTGTAAAACTATCTTTAAATGTCCGACATGTTCTTGTTCATTCTTTGAGTAAATCAGAATTCCATCTATGAATACTAGGACAAAGTTATCTAAATACTGGATGAAAATGTTGTTCATTTAACACATGAATGTTGTAGGTGGATTGCTTAGTGCAAAAGGAATTACCACAAAATCATAATTCCCAAAATCGAGTTCAGAAGGAAGTCTTTGCCACATCCTCTTATCAAATCCTCACTTGGTGATACTTGGATATTAAATCTATCTTAGAGAATATTTTTTCCTTTCCAACCTGATTAAACAAGTCATAATTATAAGAAGTGGATATTTATGCTTGATAGTTAATTTGTTGAGTTGTCACTAATGAATGCACTTTCTCATAGTTCCATCCTTATTTCTCACAAAGAGAATTAGAGCCCCCCAAGGCAAAACACTTGGCCTAATGTATCCTTTCTCAACCAATTCTTGTAATTGGATTCTTAAATCTACCAATTCTGGATCACTCATCCGATAGGGTGTTTTGGATACCGGTACTACTCTGGGAACCAAATTAATAAATAATTCTAGATCTCTTTTATGTGGGAGACCAGGTATTTCATCTGGAAACACATTTCTAAAATATGGTAAAATGGGAAGACCATCTAATTTTTGTTGTGTTTATTCATTACAGTATTGAATTCTATCTTCATATAGTTTAAAACATTTTCTAACACTCCTTTAATGTTGTAACACAAAAATCTATCGTATAGAATTTTTTTTAGGTAATCCCTTCATGAGACAAGGATTCCTTAAATCATTGACATATGTAAAAGTATTTTTCTAACCAGTTTAGAATGACATGATGTTTTTCCATCCATTCCATCCCAATCAAAACATAATAGGAGCCTAGGGATAGAATGTTTAAATCTGCACTAGTTTCCAAACCATTTAAGTTTAATGGGAAGCCTTTTATTGATTCCAAATTTTTTCTTTTTGTGTTAGTGGCCAACTGCACCAACCATGGATTTGGGGATTTAAATTTCTATAGTTTACATTTTTCTACTATTATAGGGGAGATGTAACTATGAGAAGCTCCTGGATCAATCAAAATGGAAATAGAATGCATGGAAATTCTCCCTTCTATTTTAGTCATAGATGGCTGGAACTCAGCTTGGCATTGCTCCAATGATGCATAGATTCGGGGTACTTGGGCCATTTCATTCATTGTAAGGTATTCTTACAAGTTATTAGTAACACCTTGTTCTTCCGGTTTGGACAATCCTTTAGATAATGAGGCCCTTGACATTCAAAACATTGTATTGTCCTTGGAACAATTTTATTTCATGTGAAAGAAATTGTTTTATACCACTTTGAGCTGGAATGTTTGAATGATACTCACTTTTATCAGTAGGTTTATTACTCCGAAAATTTTTGTTTGCTGGAAATCTATTGTGTTGATTCCGGTGAATAGTTGGTTTATAACTCTTCTTTCTCTATTATGAGTATGATCTTTTTATGTTCAATTTCTATCCTTATTTTTGGACCTACTTTGGGTACGCTCATAACATAGTCTAGCCTTATACAGAGATTCATCTAAAGTTTTTGGAGCATCAAATTCTATTTTGTGTGCAAAATAGGTTGGTAATAAGCTTAAAAATATTTGGATTTTTATTTCTTCTTCCTTTATGTAGGGTACGTAATGCAGTAATTCTAGAAACTTTGTAATCAACCCATCCATTATCATTGACCCCATTTTCAGCTCATGAAACTCCTTGACTTTCTTATCATAAAATATTTTTGAAAGGTATTTTTCTTTAAATAACCTCTTAAATTATGCCCATTTAAGATTGCCTTCTTTTATTCCTTTGGTTAATTTTAAATCCCTCCACCATCGGGCAACTTTTCCATTCAGGTTATATATCTCTAAACGAGCTTCCAACTTGCTTGGATAGCCATAAACATGGAAATATTGAGACATTCCAAGCAACCATTCACCAACCTTCAATATTGAATCCAACTCCCCTTCAAATATTGGTGCCTTAATATTTTTGAGCTCCCCCTTTAGTTGAAAGTTGTGTGAGTGTTTAGACTTTTCCTGTACGTGGGTGTGGAGTAGGATGCAGTTGCACTAGTGTTGTAGCTACCACTTTTTCGAGGTTTACGAGATGAAATTGACCTAGATTCTTCATCTTCCTTGTGTCTTTTATCTTTATAAGTCTTGCTAAACATATTACTTGAGGTGTGTGTAGGATTTTGTTTGATCTTAGTCAAATTTTTCAATAATACCTCGTTGAGTTCATGTTGGGTTTTCCTTTCTCTCAGGTTATCCGCCTTAATACTTTGTAGTTAATATTTCAAACTTTGCATGGTTCTTAAAAGCCATGTGGTGTAAGGGTTCTCTGATATTTTCCCAACTCAACCCACAATTATCCTTCTCATTGGGGTGGTTGTTGTTGTCCTTGTTGGCCAGAATTCCTTTCAGCACTCATTGTTATTATCTCATTTTTTTGTTTTTTTATCTAACTGATGTCATTGTCATTGATTTTGTAATTGATTTTCCAATTCCTCTTTGCTTGCTACTGCTACACCAACTCTTTTCATTAGAGGAAATTTGAGGTATAAAATGGGCCTCCTAAGGAAAATAATAAAATAATAGTTAAATTAAGAAAATAATCTTTAATAATTTTGGAGGAAGAAAGAAAAAAACTACTTTTTTGTTCATATTTTCGACATATCTACCAGTGTTTTTACTCAAATTTCAAGTGGGAGAGCTCTTTGGATGCGGAATTAAATTCCACATCCAACGAGTACCCACACTACATAATTTTTACGGACCCGGCTACCCCAAAAACAAGAAATACCTGAAAAAATGTGATGATGACATCATCATCACATTTTTTCAGGTATTTCTTGTTTTTGGGGTAGCGGTGTCCGTAAAAATTATGTAGTGTGGGTACTCGTTGGATGCATAATTTTAATTCCACATCCAATGATCTCTGTCGCTCAAAATTTGAGTAAAAACACGAGGAGATATGTTGAAAATATGAACAAAAAAAGTAGTTTTTTTTATGACAAATATGTCAATTCAACCATTATGGTTGACTCATTTTATTTAAATTCTATTGGTTCTTGAATTCCAACTCACAAGAATTTATTGCTAGCACATTTTCTTATAAGGCCCATTTTAGACCCCAAATTTCCTCTAATGTGTCTCTACCCTGTTTCTTACAGCTCCTAAGATGAAATATTATAGTTATCCCAGATCCGAATTTGATTCCCTAGTTGGCTTGGCATATTGGTTATGTTGATTCTGGCAATGTCTTGAGTTACATATTAGTAAAACAATGAGAGTTTTCTATTAGTTTACAAATTACGTAATTTCATTCTGCAATAATGTGAATGGGTGCATAGGACAGACATTGTTGTAACCTTGCTCTTGTACCACTTGTAGCATCTCTTTTTTTTCTGCACAAAATTAATATTAGAGATGTTATTTCTTGACTCTCTCTTCCATTGGATCTATGGATAAGTTTCAACTAAATTAGATATGTGTGATCACCATTCTTCTTTTATTTCCTTATAACTTTTATCGTACATGGTGAT
The DNA here is from genome assembly GCA_001517045.1 of Pseudotsuga menziesii. NCBI lineage: Eukaryota > Viridiplantae > Streptophyta > Pinopsida > Pinales > Pinaceae > Pseudotsuga > Pseudotsuga menziesii. The sequence continues at coordinate 159,423 of LPNX010271308.1, read as the reverse complement.
TTACGTGTAGTTGGTGGTTTTTATTCTGGATATATGTTGAATGTTGACTCTGTTGTTCTTTATTTTCTTTACCAATGTCCCCTTTTGGCATTATTCCTAGGGATTGTTGGCTTAATTAGCAATGTGCTAATGCTTGTTTGTTATTTTTTTCTATGCAAGGATGGTTTATATGAGTATCTAACACTTGAACTAGTTAATTCCTAGGGAAAAAAGGTAATTCATTGGTTAGTTTGATAACATTGGTGTTACCACCTAAGTTGTACTTAGTGGTTTTTTTTATCAAGTGAGCTTGGTGAACTGGACAAGGATAACTTGTTTGGACTTCAGAGAACCTTCAGTCTTGCTTTTGGGAAGCTTTGTTGTACTATATCACATGTTCATACCCCATGGAGGAATTGTAATAAATGTTATAGCATGATAGTGTCTGTAAAAGACTCGGTCTCTTAGACTTTATTTGTCAATCCAATCAGCCCAAGGTGTTTTTTCCCTTGGTTATTATTGGTTATTGAATAAACGACTGATAATTTCTGAGTTTTTCACTTCATACCTCCAAAGTTGGGGTGGTCGGCTTGGCATTTAGGCCTATTGAGGTTATTAGAGTCTATGTGTCAATGTATAAGAATGCTATACATCATGGTCGAGTCATATGAACATGTCTAAGTCCCCCTAGGTTTTTTCAATTTTTCAATTTTTTAATTTTTTCAGTGTTTTTTATTAAAATTTAATTTTTCCAAAACTTAGGCTATTTTTTAATAGTTTAATTGGAAAAATTGATTTTGTAATAAAAGTGGGCCAAATAATTAGTTTCAGTCATGTAGGTGCTCATTTTCAAGCTAAGAGCACCATGTAAACCCATGGACCCACTTTTTCCTAGTTTTGAGTGATTTTCCATCACTCAGGTCAGAAAGCCCCAAAAATCAATTATTGATTATTTTAATTAATAAATTGATGAATAATGGAGCAAATCCAAAATCATAGATCAGTGGATTCTTAGCTGATTTGATTGAAATCAGTTAGATCTAAAGCAGATTGACTGGATCTAACAAATCCTTGACTGAAGGAGGTGATCAAATTAGATCCAGAGTTGATCTTCAGCATCCTTTATGTGGAATTTCACCCTCTCTCTCTCCTCCACATGTTTTTGGCTCATCTAGATGAGTTTTGATGGATGCTTCAGTCAACAGGTTGAGGTGTCAGTCAAATCAGCCCCCCGATTGACAGTTGCACTCAGTGAGACTCAGATTTGGCTCAGCTAGACATAGATCAGGCATTGATGGACTCTCCTTCAGCTGATTTGATGTGTCTCCTTGGGATTTGCACCCCCCCTGGGCTGGATCTCCTAGTTTTTGTATATATCCAAGCGAAGCTCCCTCTTCCAAGCTAGTTAGAGCTAGATTGAAGGGCTTGCTATTGTAATTATGGATTTGATCATCATTTGTTGAAATAAAGAGAATCTTTGGAGGCTCAATTGTGGAGTACCTTTCATGTGTGGATTATCATTATCATGCTGCATTCAAGGTGAAACTGCTATTTTTTCATTTTTTTGCACTTAACTGTTGTCTGCTTGAATGGTTATTGAAATCATAGGGATAGATCATTGTAAGTAAGCTTACTTACTTCTATTTTTCTACATATGTTTGAATGAGCTAATACTTGTATGCTAAATAAGATTATTTGCATGCTGTATCATCTACTTCTCATATGTATCTTAAGATTTAATGGTTTTGTTTGCAGGATTTGTTGTGTATATTATAGGTTTGTTGTGATTGGAAGATCTATGGTTCAGGTTTGATTCCATTGGTGTTCCAATAGAGACTGCTAATATTGTGCCCCTCGATGCTTCACTACCAAGTTTCCTTTGCAGATCTGCTTCAGCAACAAGCACTTCTCTTCTCCTCTTCCTCCTTTAAAAATCTTAAATTTTCTCCAAACTGGTTACTATTAAGGAATCTTATTGCTCAGATCTGTCTCATTAAGAAAATTACATATAGATATAGTTAGTAAGTTCCTTTCCTAATTCTAGATCTCAGTTTTGTTTTGCATATAAAGTTACATTTTAAGAGATCTAGCTGAAATTACCCTCTTTTTGCAAGCATTTAAATGAAAATTTGTAGCTTGCTTTTAAGGTAGCTTCCTTTGCTGTACGTCAAAATTTCATATTCTGCAATACAATTTCACATCTTATTGGCTTCCCAAAAGGAAATCCAATATCCCAAGGAAATCTTGCTTTCCTTGGTTCCTTTTTACCTTTTTAACTAGTTTTAACTTAATTTTTTTTTGGTTAAAAGTAAGCTGACCCAAAGGTACTTTCAGAGTGATTTTGGGCATATTTTAGTCTAATATGATTGCTGTTTTTTATCAGTTTTGACATAAAATAAAGGAATCTGCTGTTCGAAAGTGGCCTCAGGAGTGTTCAATTCCCCCCAGGGGTCTCCCATTTGACTAAAACCTTTAATTTTCGCACTTTGTAAGCTCTTGATTTCACTCTGTATAAGGATCAAGAGGAATTATATCAGTTCTCAGATATTTTAACCGCTGTTAATAAAAATAATTTTTGAATAGGCTCTTTCGAGCCCATTCCCCATCCCCCCTGGGGGGATTTGCGTCTGTGTCTTTTCTTTTTCTTTTCGTTCATATTTTTTTAATATAGAGTAGTATTAATCTATAGGGTAGTATACTTTGACATAAAATCAATTCCATATTCCATTTATATTGTTTTCAAAGTAACTTTAATACTTACCCCACGAGCCTCCTTTGAGCCGAAAGGTGAAGAAAGGTTCGTGGTAGTCTAATTAGAAAATTGTGGTTTGCTCATATTTTATGTTTCATTTGATATCATATTTTGTTTTAGTAAGAATTATATAATTAACCCCTCCTTGATTCCCCGATTGAGATTCACTTGGATCGAAAGAGGTTCCTGGAGGGTTTTCTTTTAACAAGAACACCCATTGTAAAATTTACTAAAATTGACAAGACTCCGGTGTGTATGATCTGCACTTGGATGTGGTTCATCCGATCAGTCAAGTTGTATCAAAAGCACTTGAGCGACTAGTATAATTAGGACTCACTCTCCCAAATTGAAAAACCATCAGGTGAAAATCCAACACCTAGATCAAACCATCACGGTGGCAAAATACCCAAAGGAAGCGGGAACTTCTGAAAAGTGACCTCGGGGTGCCGATATCTATCACACCCTAACGGGTGCTTTATGAACAATAGCCCTAGAGACTCCATTCAACCCACATATTCCTTGCAGGTAGCCGTGAAGGTTTAGTTTTGGACATACTCCAAGTACTCTCGGGTATATCTAGAGTCCACCCCTTCACCTAATTTTAATCAACTCACACCTCAAATTTAACTTAAAACGTACCAAGAGGCAATTGCAAAACATTCACTCCAAGCACATGCAAGTAAATTGATTTTATTTTTGACTCCATTCTAAGGCACTGGTTATTTTCTTGCTTTATATATATATTGTGTCTCAGCATTGTGCTTTCGTGTGTTCATTTTTGTATCTTGTCATCTTTGATTGTCTATAGTTAAATTTCAAAATCCTAAGTAACTCATTCAGTTTAACATCACCATACTAAGTAATTATCCTTGGTAACTTAATAGGGTCTACCCCCCTTGGCTTCGTTAGGAGTTGAGCCTAAACGGAGGAGTCAAGAACAAGGTGTCAGCCTTGACTTGAGACTTGGCCCCAAGGACACACCGAGTGGCTTGAAGATTTCTGCCATGTGACCCAAGTGTGTGAAAGGCGGAAAAAATTGGAAATGAACTTCACGAGGGCATAAATTGGATGCTCTGGTCACTATCTATCATGAAGGTTCTAAACATTTGGCCTTGTTCCTAACCAATGTAGTGGCTTGATTAAAATGGGAACAATCCCAAGACTTAACCCTTGGAATTTTTGTGAATGAGACCTTTCAAGATAGTAAATTCACATTCTCAAATAGTGAGGTTATGACTTTGTCTTAGCGCGAGTGAGTACATGGCTTGTTGGAAGCATTAATGAGATTTTTTCCACGTCAACTCGACCCTTGTGGGTGGTATTAACTAGATCCTACACGTTATCTGTGTAGGGGAGCTCGTGTGGGACATGCATTGGTTGGAGTCTATAGACTACATTTAAATTTAGTACTTTCCTCAACTGTAGCAGTCAAGCTTTCCATTTTCATCACTCGAGGTTTTAATCCAATGCATTTTCGAGCTTTTCTTGGCTCTACCTTAGCAGAGCTCAACTCTGCTAGGGTTTGGAATGCGTTTGAGTGTTGGTTCTAGTATTTTGGATTGTAGTCTTAGCCACCCTGAGCACCTCTCCTCTTACTCTTGGGTGTATCTACCAGTAGGAAACTTGCTACTGTAAGCATGTCTTCTTTACTTCTTTCACTCGGTGATTGGTCAGTTTGGGGGTACGTGTTCCTCCTGTTCGTGCATGGTGGAGGACACATGTGTTTCAGAATCGAATCTTGTCACTGTATTTCCTTAGAGTCTGTTGCAGCTGCAACTGTTTTCCCAAATTTTTGAAATTTTGGACCCTCCTCTTAACTTTTATCTTGCCTAAAATTGTTTGGATCCATGAACTCTGTTTTTGTTTCCCCTCTGCTACATGTTTGGATTGTTTTGAGGTCAACTATTTTCGTGCTTTTCAGAAAATTGCTTATGTCTGGAACTGTTTGAGCTGTGGAATTTGAAGATTGGATTTCAGATATTGCTCGTTTGATTTGCGATTTCTTTCTTTGATATTGGAAGTTTATTTCATTGTTTTCACCATTGTTTTGGAGGTGAAACAACTTTTTCTTCGCTTCCCGGCCGAAAGTCTGTTGGAACTTAATGTTTTATTTTGGTCATTCAAAAATCATTTAACCATGCATCAGAGCCATATTTCCCTTCAGGGCCGCCATTGCAGAAGCTGAAGGATGCTTTTTTCTGACGGATAGCTTTGACTGTCCGATGCTGTGATGTTATTATTTCAACTTACTTTGCGCTGTCGGAGGTTGGCTGAAGCTTGAGTCGGTGGTTTTTTGACCTTTATGAGGCTGATATTTTGGAGATAAGACAAGCTTTTTGGACCGCTGTACAACTTTAAGTTATCCGAGCACTTAACGTTTTCATGATTTTTTTGCGCCATATCGGGAGGATTTATAACTTTGATCGAGGGTGGTAGTCTGATTGCCTTTAGCCAATGCGGCTCCTGAGTAAACTAAGTGTCTGCCATTGTAACCGCTCCACCAGTGATGTTTTGTTACGATTTTCGCTAATATGTTTGTTTTCCACGGATCCTGTAGTCTTTTCATCTTCCACCATTGCGACTGTGTACTACGCTAACCTCCCGACATTATGTCTCCCTGTTCGGCGACGAGGAGTTTCTGTCCGATGCTTTAGTGTTTAGTCTTTCGGATGCCGATAGGCTTAATGGTCCTGCAGAACTCGTTGTCCATCTGAAGCCCTCCGTTGAGGATGTTATTTAAACTATCCTCCCGATATTTTAATGGTTCAAGCTGTCGATAAGGTTTTTCCCGCCATTTTGTGAGTTTTTAATCTTTCTATGGGCGGCGGTGGTTTCTGATTCGTGTTAAGGTTTTTGCGACAAAAGCGGAGTACAGGGCCTCATTTGATGATCAATTTTATTGTTAGTGTGGTTTAAGTTTGTTGAAAAGATGCAGTACTAATTAATGCTGAATTTTTGTTTAACTGCAGACGGACTTAGAAGATTCCTCAGATTACTACTGTGAGGAGACATAGCTAAAGGATAAAGCTGAGAAAAGTTGGCTGAAAGTGATAAAGAGAGTTTGTTCTGAAATCAATGGGATTTGAGAAAGGACAAATAAAAGACAAGGCATAATCAGTGGCAATAGAAGCCCAGGCTTGGAAAAGGCCCGTCAATTACTAAGCTGGTCCCGTTATATGAAGTATTCATAAGATTAAATCCGAAATGTAAAGTATTGCCTAAATCATGACCACTCACAAAAGGAGAAAATTGTGAGATTAAACGGTTTTGGGGAGCCCAAGAGTCATTCGTGGGAAGCCCAACATTTTGGTTCTTTTTGTATAAATATAAAAGATTTAGATAAGAAAAGGGAATTTTTCCTAGTTAGATTGGAAGACATATTGTAAGAAGAACTATTTCCTTTTGCAATAGATAATTACAGTTTTCCTGTTGGAGAAAGCTTGGTGGAATGTTCAAATTTTATGCTATGGATTTGTTGAAGAGGAACTATTTCATTTTCATCTTTGTGTCCATTAACTATGAGATCGTTCTAACTCTTTGAACCTATGTTCTTGTATGAATGATCTCTGGTTTGTTTTAAGAAAACTTCCACTATGAGTAATGAATGTTGTTCATAGACAATTGGCTATCTGGTTGTTCAAATATCTTTAAATGTTCATGTGTTTGGAAGAAGTATCAGCTATCTATGATTTCTTTTTTATAATGCATGCACAAAATACATTACTCATGAATAAGTGATAATCTTGCTCCCTAGGGATAGGTTAGGTAGTTAGTTTTAATTTCTTGTTGTGTGTGTGATTTAGATGTAAGAGAGTCTAAGAAAAGAGGTAAGAACCTGTGCATCACATTGTGAACACTCCTTCCATTCTCAATCAACCTGCATCTTAAATAGGCACTTGCATATCATACTTAAAGTCAAAAAATACAAAAATATACATGGTGGACCGGGACGCAACCAGTGAAACATTTTATTTTTGTCACTTGACCTATGGTAGCTGGACCGCAAATTGGACGGATTCGCTATACCAAACAGTCACGGGCTAGTTGGGAACGTTGACTGGGAAGAATCCCTTGCTGTTGTTGCCTGCAAATTTCCAGGCCTCAATAGTTTCTAGCACTAGAAGGAGGGCCTCCAGTGCATGGCTGGCCAAGGAAACCTGTTTTCTCGAGATTATTTCACCGGTGAAAGTTCAGAAAGCATTTTGTTTCCCAATCCAATTCCTGAACAGGAGGGTAAAGAGAATTTGTATTCTATGGACAATGAAGTAGTTAATGATCTGAGAAGACACACTAGGGCATATGTGAAGAAGATTGGAGGATTACCAATTATCCTTGACTTGCCTAGAAGATAATACAAGAAGAAAGACTGTCCTATATTGGAAGACTCAGTGTTGGTTGGAGATTTGGAAGAACTTGTAGAAACAGACCTATGAGGGCATCCTGGAAGCAAATGTAACGACGAGAAGCCAGGGGTTGATTAAGGAGAACATTCTTATGCTCTTGAAGATCAAAAGACTTCAAAATAATGTTAAGAAATTTCAAAACAACTCCCCAACTAATAAAATTTCGGAATTTCTCATCACCAGTCAAAATCCTAGACAGACCAACATGTCTACTAAGACCAATGAAGAAAAAATAAACAATGTTAAATCAAATCTCACAGAACATAAGATGGATTATGACATTGTGGAGGATATAAAAAGGGTAATGGAAAACATCTCATTATTTTAAATGTGCAATGTGCCGCAGCAGAAAGAAAAGATATTGAAAGCAATTGAAGTATCAGAGGAGAGGCTGACTACTGACAATCAGCCCTAGGAAGAAGACATTGGTGAAGCAAGTATGGGAGGTAAGACTAAAAGCAAGAATCCACCTTTTCTCCTCACTTTTGAAATTTTCAACCACAACGTACATAACTGTCTGGTAGACTCGGGGGCATCAGTCAACGCCATGCCACTGTCGGTCTGCAAAAAGATAAATGGGAAACCTAAACCATCTACCTAGAGCATCGTTTAGTTGGATAGAACAAGTGTGAAGTTAATTGGGGAAATGGAGGATGTCCTCGTTCGTTTATCTTCAAATGATAAGGTGTGCCAATTCATTGATATTGTGGTGGCGGACATACCAGAAGCTTATGGGCTTGTTTTGAGCAGGGATTGGTCGGCAAAGCTGAATGGATATTTTTCCTTGGACTGGTCACATCTGTGGCTACCATATAAAGGAAGCCCAAATCAAATTAAAGTTTTGAGGGAGCCCCACATGAAACACAATGTTACTCAATTCAAGGCTAAAAATGAACCTGTGGATTCTATTTTGGGAAATTACTTTATTGAGCTAGAACTAGGAAACTATCAAGTGGAAGAAGCCAGTGACACATTAGACACTTAGCCTGATCTCCTTCGATTTTCACAGGCTGATGAAATTGATTGTAAAATAGTAGACTTAGCTATAGAAGTAGATGTTAATTCTTGCACGGTAGTTAGTTATTTTTTGGATGCTTTTCTTTGATGGCTCTAAAACTTTAGAAGGATCGGGAGCCGGCCGTGTCCTGATTGACCCTAAGAAAAAAAAACATTTTCTTTCATGTAGGTTAGGGTTTGAATGTACCAATAACACAGCTGAATATGAGGCATTAGTTCAGGGAATAAGGAAAGCAATTGAATTAAAGGTAAAAAACTGAAGGTGTTTGGGGACTCTTAAATAATTGTAAAGCAAATTCGAAATCAAATACATTGCATTTCTCCTCATTTAAAAGCTTATCAAAATGAAGTATGGGATTTACTTAAAGGTTTTAATGCATTTAACATTGTATCAATTCCAAGTCTTAAGAATGCAATAGCTGACTTGTTGGCCACCTCAGTTGCGATGCTTGTGCCCTCTAATAATCAATGCTCTGTTGAATTGCTTTTCAGGCCTTTAGTTCCAGACATGATAACCAATCTATGAGTGTTTGATGATGATCAGGAGATTATAGAATGCTTGACAAATGACGAGACTTTCAAAGGGGCAATTATTGATGATGAAGAACATCAAGCTGAGTTTAAAATTGATAACTTCATTTCTAAAGGAGTCAGGACTTTAGAACGAATGTTTGATTTAAACGAGAAATTTAGAAGACCAGCGAATGTGAAGACTCATAGCTCGTCTCTACAGTTCGAGTTGATTAATTTGGGGACTGAAATGGAGCCCAAATATGTGAGTTTGGGAAAATGTTGTTCCCCAGGTGAAAGGAATAAGTTTATCAATCTTTTCAAACAATACAAAGATGTTTTTTGCTAGACGTATGAAGATCTGAAGACATATGATACCAATATTATCCAGCATGTTATCCCCATCAGATATGGAACCGAACCGTATCAGCAGCCTTTAAGGAAAATGCATCCAAAATTAGAACCTTTAATTTGGAGTGAAGTCAAGAAACTATTGGATGCTAGGATTATCTTCAAGGTCAGACATTCGGAATGGGTTTCAAATCTAGTTTCGATAAGGAAGAAATCCTGAGAAATTAGGCTATCTGTGGATTTCATAAACTTAAATCGCGCTTCGGATAAAGACAATTATCTTGTTCCACCCATGGAGTAGATATTGCAAATGGTTTCAGGTTCTGAACTATTCTCTTTATTAGATGGATTCTCAGGCTACAATCAAGTATTAGTAGCTGAAGAAGACAGACTTAAAATGATGTTCAGAACCAGGTGGGAACTTTTGCTTACAGAAGGATGCCCTTTGGACTCATAAACGTTGTAGCAGCTTTCTAGAGGGCTATGGACATAGCTTTCCATGGTCTGATTGGTCGCAGTCCTGTAGTATACCTCAATGACATCACGATATTTTCAAAGAAAAGAGAGGAACACGCATTTGATCTAAAGCAGATTTTTGAACGCTGCTGAAAATATGGTATCTCACTAAACCCCAAGAAGTGTGTGTTTGCTGTTATGGAAGGTAAGTTGTTGGGTCATGTGGTTTCTAAGAAGGGGATCTCCATAGACCTAGAAAGGATCAAAGCCATCAAACAGATTCCCTTACCCCATAATAAAAAGGGCATGCAGTCATTTATGGGGACAATAAACTTCGTGCAAAGGTTTGTGCCAGATTTCATGCAAATTGTTAAACCTTTGCAGCAAATGGTAAAGCAAAGTGTACAATTCAAATGGACTGATGTAGAGAAGAACGATTTTAGCAAAATCAAAACAGCTGTTGCGCATGCACCCTCCCTCAAAAGTCTGAATTTTGAGAAAGATTTTATTTTGTACACCTTTGTGTCTGATGATTCACTAGCAGTTGTGCTTATCCAGAAGGAAGATGGGGGAGATGAATTCCCCATATAATTCATGAGCACTGGTCTGCAGGGGGGAAAATTGAATTACCCAGCTGTGGATAAACAAGCTTATGCTGTGTTCGAAGCGGTGAAACAATTCAGACCATATATACTTCAGAACCGGACAAAGGTAATAGTTCCACACCCAGCTGTGAGGTCTATTTTCATACAAAAGGAGTTGGGAGAAAGAAGAGGAAACTGGGTAATATCTCTACAGGATTATGACCTCGAATTCAAGCCAGCTTCCATAGTTAAAGGGCAGGGATTGTGCAAACTAATGACTGAAATTAAAGACAATGAAGAACATAACTGGGGAAACAAAGATGAGTTACATTTGATGGATGTATGTCCTCTTTTCACAGCTCCTGATTCCTGGTATTGAGACCTTGTGCATTACCTTGAAGCGGGGTTGTTACTGGAACATTGGAATTCTAAGCAAAGAAGAGCATCGTGTCTTAAATCAACCTCATATCAGATTGTTGAAGGAATATTATTCAAAAAGAATTATGATGGAGTTCTTCTTAGATTCTTAGAGAAAGAAGATGCAAAAAAGGTAATGATAGATTTACATGATGGGCCTGCTGGAGGACATTTCTCCATAGATACTACAGCTCATAAAATTCTCAGAGCTGGATACTATTGGCCCACACTGTGCAAAGATGCACACGCCCATGTCAGAAAGTGCGACATCTGCCAAAGGTGTGGTGGAAGACAAGTTAAAGCAGCAGGACCATTAAAGGCTATTATGATAACATAACCTTTTGAGCAGTGGGGGATGGACATCATTGGAGAGATAAAGCCAAATTCTTCTTTGCAACACAAATATATTCTGACAGCAACCGACTACTTCACTCGTTGGGTTGAATCCATTCTATTGCGTAAAGTAAATGAAGATGCGGTCATGGACTTCTTGCAAGATCATATTATGACCAGGTTTGGAGTTCCAATTTCTTAAGTTTTCGATAATGCTACTTACTTTTCCTCAATTAGATTAACTGCATTTGCTCATGAAAAAGGAATTAAGTTGCATTACTCTTCAAATTACTATCCACATGGAAATGGTTTGGCTTAATCTACGAACAAGAATCTGATTAGGATTTTAAAAAAGACGATGATAGAAAATCAGAGTTGGCACTCAGCATTACCAAATTCTCTTTGGGCTGACAGGGTCACCCCCAAGACTGCGTTAGGTGTATCCCCGTATACCCTTGTTTATGGAAAAGAGGTCATTCTACCCCCCAATATCATGCTGCCCTCTTCCATAATCGCCCAAGAATCCAGAGGATCAAATAGTGAAGTCTTGCAAATGAGGATACATAATCTTTTGAAGGTAGAAGAGTCTAGGTCCAAGGCCAGAGAATATTTTAAACAACAACAGGAGGTAGTAAAGAGATGGTTTGATAACCACAAAGCTAGAACAAAAGAATTTGAGGTGGGAGATTTGGTTCTCAAGTGGGACCACCCCCATGACGAAAAAGGAAAACACACGAAATTCCAACAACTATGGGTAGGCCCTTTCCAGATTGCAGTAAAGCTTGGCCCCTCAACCTATAAATTGCAGGATCTACAAGGGTGGGAAGAGAACTTACGAGTAAATGGTTTAGTTCTCAAACCTTATTTTTCCTGAGTTTTGTTTTGTTCTTTTATCTTGTACATAAATAATTTGATTTGGCTGTTTATTTTGATTTGTTCTTTTATCTTGTACATAAATAATTTGATTTGGCTGTTTATTTTGATTTGTTTTATTTCTGTTTTGTTGTAGTTTAGATCTTGATTGATTTCGATAAACAAGAGGCAAACTTTTGGTTGCATGGAGACTATTCGAATTCTAGAGTAATTAAAGTCCTTTAGTATAAGACTGTGTACTATTGTTTTATCTGAAAGAATTTCTTCCAGTTTAGCAGTTTTCCTGAATGGCTTTGTACACATTGAAGTCCTACTTAATCCTTGTAAAATAAACCAGGATCAAAAGGTCTGGAATACTATTTTGAGGCTCCATCCATCTCACATTTAAAAATGTCCGAGGGGGTGACAGCAAAAGGCCCATGGAAAGGAAGCAGGGTAAATAGTATATTATACATAAATGATCCCATGCCAGGAATTAATTCCAAAAGGTAGATAAGAGTCAAAAACTCCTATAAAAGAATTATGTATCGAAACAAAGTACTGAACCATATAAGTACCAAATTGCCAAAGTTCTTCTCCATCCATGAGCTGAAAGTTAAATACATCTCTCACACAAAAGGACACTATGGATAGAAGAGCCTGAATAAAAAAAAAATTCAGAAAGAAGGGCATGCAGGAGGACTCACAAAGGACAAAAAGTCCAAAAGCACAAAAGTGCAAAATGACATGGGAATTAGGAACACATGAATATTTCTGTTTACCTTATGTTACAATCTTGTGGTGTCCAAGCTGGAAGCTACCCGAAGACAGAGCTAATAAATGAAACTCATCTTCTTGGCCTCAAAAGAGTTATCTTGACTTGGAAATCTTGGCCTCCTTTCTCCTAAATTGGACTATCATCAATGATTAAAAGTACATATATTTGTCATTTGGGAAATCTAGACATCTAGAAGAATTCAATATATTGGTTCTATTGTTAAACAGTCCGATACTTAAGAAATAAATTGTCCAGAGATCTAGGTTCACCAGATAATCACCAATTGTTGCAGCTGCAACTGTTTTCCCAAATTTTTGAAATTTTGGACCCTCCTCTTAACTTTTATATTGCCTAAAATTGTTTGGATCCATGAACTTTGTTTTCATTTCCCCTCTACTACATCTTTGGATTGTTTTGAGGTCAACTGTTTTCGTGCTTTTCGGAAAATTGCTTATGTCTGGAACTGTTTGAGCTGTGGAATTTGAAGATTGGATTTCAGACATTGCCCGTTTGATCTGTGATTTCTTTCTTTGATATCGGAAGTTTATTTCATTGTTTTCACCACTGTTTTGGAGGTGAAACAAGATTTTTCTTCGCTGCCCAGCCGAAAGTTTGTTGGAACTTAACGTTTTATTTTGGTCATTTGGAAATCATTTAACCATGCATCAGAGCCATATTTCCCTTCGGGGCCGCCGTTGCGGAAGCTGAAGGATGATTTTTTCTGACAAATAGCTTTGACTGTCCAATGCTGTGATGTTATTATTTTGACTTACTTTACGCTGTCACAGGTTGGCTAAAGCTTGAGTCAGTGGTTTTTTGACCTTTATGAAGCCGCTGTTTTGGAGATAAGACAAGCTTTTTGGACCACTGTACAACTTTAAGTTATCCGAACACTTAACGTTTTCACAATTTTTCTGCGCCATATCGGGAGGATTTATAACTTTGATCGAGGGTGGTATTCTGATTTCCTTCCGCCATTGTGGATCCCGAGTAAACTAAGTGTCAGCCATTGTAACCGCTCCACCCGCGGATGTTTTGTTATGGTTTTCGCTAATATGTTTATTTTCCGTGGAGCCCGTAGTCTTTTCATCTTCCACCATTGCGGCTATGTACTGCACTAACCTCCCGACGTTATGTCGCCCTGTTCACCAACGAGGAGTTTCCGCCCGATGCTTTAGTGTTTATTCTTTCGGATGCCGATAGGATTAATGGTCCTACGGAACTTGTTGTCCGTCTGAATCCCTCTGTTGTGAATGTTATTTAAACTATCCTCCCGATATTTTAATGGTTCAAAGCTATCGATAAGGTTTTTCCTACCATTTTGTGAGTTTTTAACCTTTCTATGGGCGACGATGGTTTCTGATTCGTGTTAAGGGTTTTGCGACAAAAGCGCAGTATAGGGCCTCATTTGATGATCAGTTTTATTGTTAGTGTGGTTTAAGTTTGTTGAAAAGATGCAGTCCTAATTAATGTTGAATTTTTGTTTAACTGCAGATGAACTCAGAAGATTCCTCATATTACTGCTACGAGGAGACATAGCTGAAGGATAAAGCTAAGAAAAGTTGGCTGAAAGTGATAAGCAGAGTTTGTTTTGAAATCAACGGGATCTGAGAAAGGACAAATAAAAGACAAGGCAGAATCGGTGGCAATAGAAGCCTAGGCTTGGAAAAGGCCCGTCAGTTACTACGCTGGTCCCGTTATATGAAGTATTCATAATATTAAATCCAAAATGTAACATATTGCCTAAATCATGAGCACTCACAAAAGGACAAAATTGTGAGATTAAACGGTTTTGGGGAGCCCAAGAGGCATTCATGGGCAGCCCAACAGTTTGGTTCTTTTTGTATAAATATAGAAGATTTAGATAAGAAAAGGGACTTTTTCCCAGTTAGATTAGAAGACATATTGTAAGAAGAACTATTTCCTTTTGCAATAGATAATTACAGCTTGCCTATTAGAGAAAGCTTGGTGGAATGTTCAAATGTTATGCTATGGATTTTTTGAAGAGGAACTATTTCGTTTTCAGCTTTGTGTCCATTAACTGTGAGATCGTTCTAACTCTTTCAACCTATGTTCTTATATGAATGATCTTTGGTTTGTTTTAAGAAAACTTCCACTATGAGTAATGAATGTTGTTCGTAGACAATTGGCTATCTGGTTGTTCAAATATCTTTAAATCTTCATGTGTTTGGAAGAAGTATCAGCTATCTATGATTTCTTTTTTATAATGCATGTACAAAATACATTACTCATGAATAAGTGATCATATTGCTCCCTAGGGATAAGTTAGGTAGTTAGTTTTAATTTCTTGTTGTGTGTGTGATTTAGATGTAAGAGAGTCTAAGACGAGAGGTAAGAGCCTGCGCATCACATTGTGAACACTCCTTGCATTCTCAATCAACCTGCATCTTAAATAGGAACTTGCATATCATACTTAAAGTCAAAAAATACAAAAATATACACGGTGGACCGGGCCGCAACCGGTGAAACCTTTTATTTTTGTCACTTGACCTACAATAGCCGGACCGCAAACTGGATGGATTCCCTATACCAAACAGTCACAAGCTAGTTGGGAAGGTTAACTGGGGAGAATCTCTTGCTGTTGTTGCCTACGAATTTCCAGGCCTCAATAGTTTCTGGTTCTAGAAGGAGGGACACCAGTGCATGGCTGGCTGAGGAAATCCATTTTCTCGAGATTATTTCACTGGTGATAGTTCAGAAAGCAGTTTGTTTCCCAATCCAATTCCTGAACAGGAGGGTAAAGAGCATTTGTATTCTGTGGAAAATGAAGTAGTTAATGATCTGAGAAGACACACTAGGGCATATGTCAAGAATATTGGAGGATTACCAATTACCCCTGACTTTCCTAGAAGAGAATACAAGAAGAAAGACCGTCCTATATTGGAATACTCAGTGTTGGTTGGAGATTTGGAATAACTTGTAGAAACAGCCTTACAAGAGGTGGTCCAGCCTTTAAATCAAGTGGACCCAAATACACCTTTATGTTCACCTATTCATACTCTTGTTCATTTACCATCTCACTCTCCACCTAGACTCATGGTAGCCGTAAACGCAAATCAGCCGCCCAACCCACCAAATCCACCACCTGCTTGGAAAGGTAGATCACCCTTGAACTTAACACCTCTGTTGCATGAATTACCTCAAGCCTTTGAGAAGATGCTGCCCAAGTTTGATCCAAATGAGAAGATGCTAGTAGATGACCATTTACAAAGTTTTTATTTGGCAGTAGAAGGATTAAGGGTTGGGTAGCATGAGGATGTAGTTTGTAGACTTTTCCCACACACCCTTAAAGGAGCAGCAACATCATGGTATTTCGGTTTTCCTGCAAACTCTATCCCAGACTGGGATACTTTTGAAAGGATTTTTAGAAGTAAGTATGCAACCCAAAAAACTCATGCAGCTCTCATGAAAGGACTGTGCGCCTTAAAGAAAGAAAGAAAAGAGAAGGTGCATAGTTTTACCCAAAGATTCGCGGCCTATCTTAAGATTTTTTCTAAAGCTGAAAAACCCTCAGATAAAGTCCTGATTGAATATTATAACTCAGCTCTAGGACTTGAGCTGGCCATGTTTGCCAAAATCAAGGCCAAACCTACACTACCAGAGACTTATGAAGAAGCGGAGAGGGTAGAGGCCAAAAAAGAAAGCATTGAGGATTATCCTGAATGGTCAGGAGAAAAAAATGTTGGGAGGAAAGATTTGTTATTTACTAAGCCTAAGGAGGATCAATTATATGATTTCGAGGGAATGGCAAAAATGATGCAGAAGCTCTCTAACAGAATCACAGAATTGGAAAAGGACAAGGAAGCCCAAAAGTTCTATAAACCTTATTACAAGAAAATGGAAGACAACAATCAATCCCAAACCCCTCCGAACAGCCCTGCATCTATGAACTTAATGGAGGTAGGAATGGATAACTTTTGCACTTTCCACCAACAAGCCCATTCTAAGAAGAATTGTCCTCAATGGATAAATTAAATGACGTTGGTTATGAAATAGCTGTTGGATTCCAAATTAACAGAAGATAACGATGAAGAAGGGAAAGATAGCAATACATCAACAAAAAAAAAGGAGGATGAGGCCATGGTTTTACAGGATTGTGTTTCATTGTTTGATGCCGAGGAGGAAAAGGATCTGAGACATGAGGGCATCCTAGAAGCAAATGTGATGACGAGAAGCTAGGGGTTGATTAAGGAGAACAGTCTTATGCTCCCGAAGATCAAAAGACTTCAAAAGAATGTTAAGAAATTTCAAAACAACTCCCCAACTAATA
Source organism: Pseudotsuga menziesii (assembly GCA_001517045.1). NCBI lineage: Eukaryota > Viridiplantae > Streptophyta > Pinopsida > Pinales > Pinaceae > Pseudotsuga > Pseudotsuga menziesii. Next base: position 142,700 of record LPNX010271308.1, on the reverse strand, counting down.
AAATTCTGGAATTTACCATCACCAGTCAAAATCCTAGACAGACCAACATGTCTACTAAGACCAATGAAGAAAAAATAAACAATGTTAAATCAAATCTCACAGAACATAAGATGGATTATGACATTGTGGAGGATATAAAAATGGTAAGGGAAAACATCTCATTATTTGAAATGTGCAATTTTTCGCAGCAGAAAGAAAATCTATTGAAAGCACTTGAAGTATCAGAGGAGAGGATGCCTACTGACAATCATCCCTAGGAAGAAGAGATTGGTGAAGCAAGTATGGGAGGTAAGCCTAAAAGCAAGAATCCACCTTTTCTCCTCACTTTTGAAATTTTCAACCACAACGTACATAACTTCCTGGTAGACTCGGGGGCATCAGTCAACGTCATGCCACTGTCAATCTGCAAAAAGATAAATGGGCAACCTAAACCATCTACCTGGATCATCGTTCATTTGGATAGAACAAGTGTGAAGGTAATTGGGGAAATGGAGGATGTCCTCGTTCGTTTATCTTCGAATGATAAGGTGTGTCAATTCATTGATATTGTGGTGGTTGACATACTAGAAGCTTATGAGCTTGTTTTGAATAGGGATTGGTCAACAAAGATAAATGGATATTTTGCCTCAGAATGGTCACATCTATGGCTACCATATAAAGGAATCTCAAATCAAATTAAATTTTTGAGGGAGCCCCACATGAAACACAATGTTACTCAATCCGAGGGTAAAAAAGAACCGGTGGATTCTATTTTGGGAAATTACTTTATTGAGCTAGAACTAGGAAACTATCAAGCAGAAGAAGCCAGCGACACATCAGATGCTCAGCCTAATCTCCTTCGGTTTTCACAGGCTGATGAAATTGAATGTAAAATAGTAGACTTAGCTATAGAAGTAGATGTTAATTCTTGCACAGTAGTTAGTGATTTTTGGACGCTTTTCTTTGATGGCTCTAAAACTTTAGAAGGGTCGGGAGCCGGCTGTGTCCTGATTGACCCTAAGAAAAAAAAACATTTTCTTTCATGTAGGTTAGAGTTTGAATGTACCAATAACATAGCTGAATATGAGGCATTAGTTCAGGGAATAAGGAAAGCAATTGAATTAAAGGTAAAAAATCTGAAGGTGTTTGGGGACTCTGAAATAATTGTAAAGAAAATTCGAAATCTAATACATTGCATTTCTCCTCATTTAAAAGCTTATTAAAATGAAGTATGGGATTTGCTTAAAGGTTTTAATGCATTTAACATTGTATCAATTCCAAGACTTAAGAATGTAGTAGCTGACTTGTTGGCCACCTCAGCTGCAAGGCTTGTGCCCTCTAATAATTGGTGCTCTGTTGAATTGCTTTTCAGGCCTTCTGTTCCAGACATGATAACCAATCTACGAGTGTTCGATGATGATCAACAAATTATAGAATGCTTGACAAATGACGAGACTTTCAAAGGGGCAATTATTGATGATGAAGAACATCAAGCCGAGTTTAAATTCAATAACTTCATTCCTAAAAGAGTCAGGACTTTAGAACAAATGTTTGATTTAAATGAGAAATTTAGAAGACCAACGAATGTGAAAACTCATAGCTCATCTCTACAGTTCGAGTTGATTAATTTGGGGACTGAAATGGAGCCCAAATATGTGAGTTTGGGAAAATGTTGTTCCCCAGGTGAAAGGAATAAGTTTATCAGTCTTTTCAAACAATACAAAGATGTTTTTGCCTGGACGTATGAAGATCTGAAGAAATATGACACCAATATTATCCAGCATGTTATCCCCATCAGATCTGGAATCAAACCGTATTAGCATCCTTTAAGGAAAATGCATCCAAAATTAGAACCTTTAATCTAGAGTGAAGTCAAGAAACTATTGGATGCTAGGATTATCTTCAAGGTTAGACACTCGGAATGGGTTTCAAATCTGGTTCCGATAAGGAAGAAATCCAGAGAAATTAGGTTATGTGTGGATTTCAGAAACTTAAATCGCGCTTCGGATAAAGACAATTATCCTGTTCCACCCATGGAGCAGATATTGCAAATGGTTTTAGGTTCTGAACTATTCTCTTTATTAGATAGATTCTCAGGCTACAATCAAGTATTAGTAGTTGAAAAAGACAGACTTAAAACGATGTTCAGAACTAGGTGGGGAACGTTTGCTTACAGAAGGATGCCCTTTGGACTCATAAATGTTGGAGCAACTTTCCAGAGGAGCTTTCTGTGGTCTGATTGGCCACAGTCCTGTAGTATACCTCGATGACATCACAATATTTTCAAAGAAAAGAGAGGAACACGCATTTCATCTAAAGCATATTTTTGAACGCTGCCGAAAATATGGTATCTCACTAAACCCCAAGAAGTGCGTGTTTGCTGTTATGGAAGGTAAGTTGTTGGGTCATTTGGTTTCTAAGAAGGGGATCTCCATAGACCTAGAAAGGATCAAAGCCATCGAATAGATTCCCTTACCCCATAATAAAAAGGGCATGCAGTCATTTATGGGGACAATAAACTTCGTGCAAAGGTTTGTGCCAGATTTCACGCAAATTGTTAAACCTTTGCAGCAAATGGTAAAGAAAAGTGTACAATTCAAATGGACTGATGTAGAGAAGAACGAGTTTAGCAAAATCAAAACAGCTGTTGCGCATGCACCCTCCCTCAAAAGTCTGAATTTTGAGAAAGATTTTATTTTGTACACCTTTGTGTCTGATGATTCACTAGCAGCTGTGCTTACCCAGAAGGAAGATGGGGGAGATGAATTCCCCATATCATTCATGAGCACTGGTCTGCAGGGGGGAAAATTGAATTACCCAGCTGTGGATAAACAAGCTTATGCTGTGTTCGAAGCGGTGAAACAATTCAGACCATATATACTTAAGAACCGGACAAAGGTAATAGTTCGACACCCAGCTGTGAGGTCTCTTTTCATACAAAAGGAGTTGGGAGAAAGAAGAGGCAACTGGGTAATATCTCTACAGGAGTATGAGCTCGAATTCAAGCCAGCTTCCATAGTTAAAGGGAAGGGATTGTGCAAACTAATGACTGAAATTAAAGACAATGAAGAACATAAATGGGGAAATGAAGCTGAGTTACATTTGATGGATGTATGTCCTCTTTTCACAGCTCTTGATTCCTAGTATCGAGACCTTGTGCATTACCTTGAAGCGGGGTTGTTATTGGAACATTGGAATTCTAAGCAAAGAAGAGCATTGTGTCTTAAATCAACCTCATATCAGATTGTTGAAGGAATATTATTCAGAAAGAATTATGATGGAGTTCTTCTTCGATTCTTAGAGAAAGAAGATGCGAAAAAGGTAATGATAGATTTACATGATGGGCCTGCTGGAGGACATTTCTCCGTAGATACTACAGCTCATAAAATTCTCAGAGCTGGATACTATTGGCCCACACTGTGCAAAGATGCACACGCCCATGTTAGAAAGTGCGACATCTGCCAAAGGTGTGGTGGAAGACAAGTTAAAGCAGTAGGACCATTAAAGGCTCTTATGATAACATAACCTTTTGAGCAGTGGGGGATGGACATCATTGGAGAGATAAAGCCAAATTCTTCTTTGCAACACAAATATATTCTGACAGCAACCGACTACTTCACTCGTTGGGTTGAATCCATTCCATTGCGTAAAGTAAATGAAGATGCGGTCATGGACTTCTTGCAAGATCATATTATGACTAGGTTTGGAGTTCCAATTTCTTTAGTTTTCAATAATGCTACTTACTTTTCCTCGATTAGATTAACTACATTTTCTCATGAAAAAGGAATTAAGTTGCATTACTCTGCAAATTACTATCCACAGGGAAATGGTTTGGCTGAATCTACGAACAAGAATCTGATTAGGATTTTAAAAAAGACAGTGATAGAAAATCAGAGGAGTTGGCACTCAGCATTACCAAATTCTCTTTGGGTTGATAGGGTCACCCCCAAGACTGTGTTAGATGTATCCCCGTATACCCTTGTTTATGGAAAAGAGGCCATTCTACCCCCCAATATCATGCTGCCCTCTTCCATAATCGCCCAAGAAAGCAAAGGATCAAATAGTGAAGTCTTGCAAATGACGATACATAATATTTTGAAGGCAAAAGAGTCTAGGTCCAAGGCCAGAGAACATTTTAAACAACAAAAGGAGGTAGTAAAGAGATGGTTTGATAAACACAATGCTGGAACAAAAGAATTCAAGGTGGGAGATTTGGTTCTCAAGTGGGACCACCCCCATGATGAAAAAGGAAAACACGTGAAATTCCAACAGCTATGGGTAGGCCCTTTCCAGATTGCGGCAAAGCTTGGCCCCTCAACCTATAAATTGCAGGATCTATAGGGGTGGGAAGAGAACTTACGAGTAAATGGTTTAGTTCTCAAACCTTATTTTTCTTGAGTTTTGTTTTGTTCTTTTATCTTGTACATAAATAATTTGATTTGGCTGTTTATTTTGATTTTTTTTATTTCTGTTTTGTTGTAGTTTAGATCTTGATTGATTTCAATAAACAAGAGGCAAACTTTTTGTTGCATGGAGAGTATTAGAATTCTGGAGTAATTAAAGTCCTTTAGTATAAGACTGTGTACTATTGTTTTATCTGAAATAATTTCATCTAGTTTAGCGGTTTTCCTGAATGGCTATGTACACATTGAAAGCCTACTTAATCCTTATAAAATAAACCAGGATCAAAGGGTCTGGAATACTATTTTGAGGCTCCATCCATCTCACATTTAAAAATGTCCAAGGGGGTGATAGCAAAATGCCCATGGAAAGGAAGCATGGTAAACAGTATATTATACATAAATGATCCCATGCCAAGAATTAATGCCAAAAGGCAGATAAGAGTCAAAAACTCCTATAAAAGCATTATGTATCGAAACAAATTACTGAACCATATAAGTACCAAATTGCCAAAGTTCTTCTCTGTCTGTGAGCTGAAAGTTAAATACATCTCTCACAAAAAAGGACACTATGGATAGAAGAGCCTGAAAAAAAAAAAAATCAGAAAGAAGGGCATGCAGGAGGACTCACAAAGGACAAAAAGTCCAAAAGCACAAAAGTGCAAAATGACATGGGAATGAGGAACACATGAATATTTTTGTTTACTTGATGTTACAATCCTGTGGTGTCCAAGCTGGAAGCTACCCGAAAAAAAAGGTAATAAATGAAACTCATCTTCCTGGCCTCAAAAGTGTTATCTTGACTTGGAAATCTTGGCCTCCTTTCTCCTAAATTGGACTATCATCAATGATTAAAAGTACATATATTTTTCATTTGGGAAATCCATACATCTAGAAGAATTCAACATGTTGGTTTTATTGTTACACAGTCTGATACTTAAGAAATAAATTGTCCAGAGATCTAGGTTCACCAGATAGTCGCCAATTGTTGCAGCTGCAACTGTTTTCCCAAATTTTTGAAATTTTGGACCCTCCTCTTAACTTTTATCTTGCCTAAAATTGTTTGGATCCATGAACTCTGTTTTCATTTCCCCTCTGCTACATGTTTGGATTGTTTTGAGGTCAACTGTTTTCGTGCTTTTTGAAAAATTGCTTATGTCTGGAACTGTTTGAGCTATGGAATTTGAAGATTGGATTTCATACATTGCCCGTTTGATCTACGATTTCTTTCTTTGATATCAGAAGTTTATTTCATTGTTTTCACAGCTGTTTTGGAGGTGAAACAAGATTTTTCTTCGCTGCCCGGCCGAAAGTCTATTGGAACTTAACATTTTATTTTGGTCATTCGAAAATCATTTAATCATGCATCAGAGCCATATTTCCCTTCGGGGCCGCCATTGTGAAAATTGAAGGATGATTTTTTCTGACGGATAGCTTTGACTGTCCAATGCTGTGATGTTATTATTTCGACTTACTTTATGCTGTCGGAGGTTGGATGAAGCTTGAGTCGGTGGTTTTTTTACCTTTATGAAGCCGCTATTTTGGAGATAAGACAAGATTTTTGGACCACTGTACAACTTTAAGCTATCCGAGCACTTAACGTTTTCACGATTTTTCTGCGCCATATCGGGAGGATTTATAACTTTGATTGAGGGTGGTAGTCTGATTGCCTTCCACCATTGTGGCTCCCGAGTAAACTAAGTTTCCACCATTGTAACCGCTCCACCCGCTGATGTTTCGTTATGGTTTTCATAATATGTTTGTTTTCCACGAAGCCCGTAGTCTTTTCATCTTCCACCATTGCAGCTGTGTACTGTGCTAACCTCCCGACGTTATGTCGCCCTGTTCACCGACGAGGAGTTTCCACCCGATGCTTTATTGTTTATTCTTTCGGACGCCGATAGGCTTAATGGTTATGTGGAACTTGTTGCCCATCTAAAGCCCTCCGTTGCGGATGTTATTTAAACTATCCTCCCAATATTTTAATGGTGCAAGCTGCCGATAAGGTTTTTCCTGCCATTTTGTGAGTTTTTAACCTTTCTATGGGCGGCGATGGTTTTTGATTCATGTTAAGGGTTTTGCGACAAAAGCGCAGTACAGGGCCTCATTTGATGATTAGTTTTATTGTTAGTGTGCTTTAAGTTTGTTGAAAAGATGCAGTCCTAATTAATGTTGAATTTTTGTTTAACTGCAGACGGACTCAGAAGATTCCTCAGATTACTGCTGCGAGGAGACATAGCTGAAGGATAAAGCTGAGAAAAGTTGGCTGAAAGTGATAAGCAGAGTTTGTTCTGAAATCAACTGGATCTGAGAAAGGACAAATAAAAGACAAGGCAAAATCGGTGGCAACAGAAGCCCAGGCTTGGAAAAGGCCCGTCGGTTACTAAGCTGGTCCCGTTATATGAAGTATTCATAATATTAAATCTGAAAGGTAACGTATTGCCTAAATCATGAGCACTCACAAAAGGACAAAATTGTGAGATTAAACGGTTTTGGGGAGCCCAAGAGTCATTTGTGGGCAGCCCAAGAGTTTGGTTCTTTTTGTATAAATATAGAAGATTTAGATAAAAAAAGGGACTTTTTCCCAGTTAGATTGGAAGACATATTGTAAGAAGAACTATTTCCTTTTGCAATAGATAATTCCTCTTGGAGAAATCTTGGTGGAATGTTCAAATGTTATGCTATGGATTTGTTGAAGAGGAACTATTTCATTTTCAGCTTTGTGTCCATTAACTGTGAGATCATTCTAACTCTTTCAACCTATGTTCTTGTATGAATGATCTCTAGTTTGTTTTAAGAAAACTTCCACTATGAGTAATGAATGTTGTTCATAGACAATTGGCTATCTGGTTGTTCAAATATCTTTAAATGTTCATGTGTTTGGAAGAAGTATCAGCTATCTATGATTTCTTTTTTATAATGCATGCACAAAATACATTACTCATGAATAAGTGATAATATTTCTCCCTAGGGATAGGTTAGGTAGTTAGTTTTAATTTTTTGCTGTGTGTGTGATTTAGATGTAAGAGAGTCTAAGACGAGAGGTAAGAACCTGCGCATCACATTGTGAACACTCCCTGCATTCTCAATCAACCTGCATCTTAAATAGGAACTTGCATATCATACTTAAAGTCAAAAAATACAAAAATATACACGGTGGACCGGGCCGCAACCGGTGAAACCTTTTACTTTTGTCACTTGACCTATGGTAGCTGGACCACAAACCAGACAGATTCCCTATACCAAATAGTCATGGGCTAGTTGGGAACATTGACTGGGGAGAATCCCTTGCTGTTGTTGCCTGCGAATTTCCAGGCCTCAACAGAGTCTTAGAGGTAAACTTCATTAATGTACTTATGTTGTTAATACTTACAATGTTTATGTAGTTTCATTGAATCATTTTATCTCTATTCATGACTCCCTTTTCGTTTATTTTGGGTTTGTTTACAGGTTCAACAACGAGCAAGGTAAGTGATGACTTCAGAATGGATTTGGGATGTTGTTACCTTGGTAAGCGATCAATATCGAGTTTCAAATGCCAAGGGGGAAATAAATATGATGGTTGCGACATGGGTAGGCCTACGGAGGTACTGGGAATTCGATAATTGAATGATTCCTTTCCATCTTGATGATGTTGGCATTTTGCAATGTTCACATCAGAACGTTTCTATACTCTGCAGCATTGATTATGATTGTTAGGGTTGCATGCACATGTATTTTTGATAACTGTTAAGCTCGACCTTATGAGATTTTTGAATGTATAACATGTTGTAAAGACGAAGGATGTTCAGAGGGTTTGTAGACCTCTCCTTCTCAGATTATACTGACGTGGCTGTGTAAAACGTTTTGGGCTCGAATAGATGCATTTTCTGGGTTTCTCAAACCCTGCTTCATTGTTTGTTTTTCCTATGGATTGGTTACATTATAATTACTTTAGTTCATCAGAATTGAACAATAAAATGTGTGAAATTATTCATAGTTTTGGTAGTGGCAATATTTGGAGTTTCCACTCGCTACGACATGTGTTTTATTTTTATCTTGTGGAATTGTAATGAGCGTATAGTGTATGGTGTAAATGTTCTTATCTGTTGTTATGTTTTTCTTCTAGTTTATTGTTTTACGTTTTCTATAAGGATATGGGGCTTTAATAAGGAACCCTATCTTGTTTCATATCATATGAACTTGGGTTATTACTCTGGTGGTTTTAATTTGGTAAGAGATTCTTGGAAGTCTAGTATGGGATTTGACTTGTTTACTAGTTAAATCTATTTTATCCTATTACCCTTGTGCATTTTGCTAATGAAGGAATTTAGATTCTATTTGGATTATATTTTGGGGCATTGTTTTATCAATTTGAAGTTCCTTTGTCTATTAAAATCAAATGAACAAGATTGTATCTATGTTTAGATTTTGTTTATTATCTAACTACTTCCTTTATTTTATTACAAATTGGATTAGGGTTTAACTCTCCTACTTTTGCACAATGTAGCTTCTGCATGCAGCTTCCTATCTATGCATATTTAATTCCTATTTGACATATTGTTGGGAGGAAAATCATATGTAATTAATTACAATTGTAAACAACCACTCAATCATTTCACATAAATATTATAATTAGATATGCATGTATTTAACCTAAGTTCTAAGAATAGGATGTCCTTTCCTAAGATTTCTAACATTGAAGTAATATTTTAGCATAATGATATCCTACCCTAGCTAATTATTTTTCATGCATACGCCTATGGATAATAAAAAAAACATTCAAACAATTAAAACTTAATCAAGAAGAACTTTCAAACCCCTAATTACTCATGTATTGTAGTCTATCTAGAATCATTCAATAATGAAGAGAAGTTTACAAAAAAATAATTATCCAATCCTAGCAATATTCTAACCTAGGGAAAATAAAATATTTCGTTAGCATCTCAGAAAGACTTTGCATTAGCAAATCAAATAACCAGACTGAATATAGAATATACTTTCTATCTAGTAAAACATCTGAATCTGGAAATAAAGAAGACATATTTAAAGAAATTAAATTACCTATGAGGAAGAATGTAACAATAGAAACTTGAATAACTTATCTGGAAACCTTTCAAGAAACTTGATAAGGGACTACCCAGTTCCACCCTACCATAGATAACTGCAAATGCTCAGTATCTTTCATCCTTTGTAGATATCACCCCCAAGATGGACCAAAATTATTAGTAATCTAGACTTAGGGCTCTTAGCTATGAAACTCTTTCCTTTAAGTAGATCTTGCCATCAGGTTCCATTTAATCAGCATTCTGGATTCTCTTATTTGCATCAACTTCCTCTTTCAACAATTATTTCTTTCTAGGCCACACAACTGGAACAAAAATAGTTATGAGTACTCAGGTGGAAATCCAGGCCAGACCTTTTTGGGAAATCAAGTAGCCTTTCCTCTGCAAGCTCCTCCATCTACCATTCATTCTTATCTTATTATAAAATTTTAAAGGGAGGGATTCCTCTCTCTCTTTTTCAGGTTCAATGGGCTATGATCAGAGAGGAAATTGAAAAGAAAATAAATATATATGTTTTTCATCAGAATGATAAAGATAGCTCAGCATCCTCGATGAATAGTCATGCCCAATTAAAAGAAGTTTCTTGAATCATGAACAAGTTAGGATGTGTCTTTTCGTTTGCTCACAATTTGTTTCAGTTCTTAATTATTAAATATCTTATTTATGTCCTCTCTTTTTAAAATTTTATTAATCTCATAAGTCTTAGACCCCTAAAAAGATTGGTCCCCTTTTTAACACTAGTTGTCCCATATCAAGTTTCCAGAAATATTTAAAGTTCCATTTTTTTTATAAAGCATCATAGTTTATGATTCCTTGCATCATTCATAGGTTTAGACCTATACCTTAACCAAACAATGCAATATGTCTAGGGGCAAACTTTAGGATATTGCAGCTCCCCCCTAGCCCTCTTAGATTGAAGGAAATACAGATCATTAGGAACCACTTTGTATGGGGATTCTCAGCTCTAAGCACCCTTACATCTCTAATTGAGATTTAGTTTTCAACATTTTGTATTATGACCAATAAAGGAATATAACCTCCTTTATCATACAAACCTTTTTCTCCACTTTTCACTTCCCTCTTCTTCTCATCTTTATTCCTATTCTTCTTCCTTATAGTGACATTCTGATGTCTAATTGAAGTTATAGGGATCTTATTAGGATGGCCTAAAAGTTAATTTACATAAGTTTTCATAGGGAATCAATGAGTTCTCCAATAAATCTTTTGTTTCTTCATGTTTCCTTCTCATTATTCTCAAGGTCCCTCACTAATTCTCTTATTGGTTCCTGAGATAAAAACGACTAAATTTTATCTTTCATCAAATGGATTTTAAAACTTTACATGGACTCCTATCATGATAATCTACCCCTTCACCTTCCTCTAGATAATCTATGGCTTCAGTCATGGATATTGTTACCAACTAAGTTGTACTTAGTGGTTTTTTTATCAAGTGATCTTGGTGAACCGAACAAGGATAACTTGTTCAGACTTCAGAAGACCTTCAGTCTTACTTCTGGGAAGCTTTGTTGTACTATATTACATGTTCATACCCCATGGGGGAATTGTAATAAATGTTGTAGAATTATAGTGTATGTAAAGGACTCGGTCTCTTAGATTTTATCTGTCAATCCGATCATCCCAGAGTGTTTTTTTCCCTTGGTTATTATTGGTTGTTGAATAAACGATTGATAATTTCTGAGTTTTTCACTCCATACCTCCAAAGTTGGGGTGTTCGGCTTGGAATTTAGGCCTATTGAGGTTAGTAGAGTCTATGTTTCAATGTATAAACATGCTAGGAATCATGGTCGAGTCATATGAACATGTCTAAGTCCCCCTAGGTTTTTTCAAATTTTTAATTTTTTTAATTTTTTCAGTGTTTTTTATTAAAATTTAATTTTTCCAAAACTTACGCTATTTTTTAATAGTTTAATTGGAAAATTTGATTTTGTAATAAAAGTGGGCCAAATAATAAGTTTCAGTCATGTAGGTGCTCATTTTCAAGCTAAGAGCACCATGTAAAGCCATGGACTCACTATTTCCTAGTTTTGAGTGATTTTCCATCACTCAAGTCAGAAAGCCCCAAAAATCAATTATTGATTATTTTAATTAATAAATTGATGAATAATGGAGCAAATCCAAAATCCTAGATCAGTGGATTCTCAACCGATTTGATTGAAATCAATCAGATCTGAACCAGATTGACTGGATCTAACAAATCCTTGACTGAAGGAGGTGATCTGGATAGATCCAAAGTTGAACTTCAACATCCTTTATGGGTATTTTCACCCTCCCTCTCTTCTCCACACGTTTGGGCTCATCTGGACGAGTTTTGGTGGATGCTTCAGTCAACAGGTTGAGGTGTCAGTCAGAACAACCCCCCGATTGACAGTTACACTCAGTGAGACTTAGATCTGGCTGAGCTAGACACAGATTAGGCATTGATGGACTCTCCTTCAGCTACAATGGTCTATCTCCTTGGGATTTGCCCCCCCTAGGCTGGATGTCCATTTTTTGTATAAATAAAGCTCAAGCTGCCTCTTCCAAGCTAGTTAGAGTTGGATTAAGGAGTTGTTGCCATTGTAATACTGCTATATTTTTTTATTGTGAATCAAGAATATTTGGAGGCTATACCATGTAGTGCATGTGTTTGTGTGGATTCCCAACGTCATGCTGCTAATGTGGTAACTGCAATTTCTTTCCAATTTCTATGCTTCTTTTGTTTTCTGGCTTCAAGGATTCGGTTGAATCAGGTAAGGGTGTAAACTAGGCAAGTTAGATTACTTGTTCTTATTTATCCATATTATTTATGCTCAAGAATTTTAGTTATATGCTTAAATAAGATTATTTTTGCATGATCTTTCATTCTTGTTGCTTTCTACACCTATATCCAGATCTCACGAGGTGTTGTGCAGGCTTGTGTTATTTAGTTGCAGGTTCCCGATTAGACAAAGGTGTGGATCAATATTGAAGCCATTCCTTATCCAATAAGCTCAAGACTCTGTCCCTCAGCACTCCACAAAAGGGATTCCTTTTCAGCTTGTTCCATTCAAGCAACAAGTCGACCTTCTCTCCTCTTTTTCTCCTTTCTTTAAAAAATCAATCTTTCGTTACCTTTTTTTCCCTCTTATAATCAGATCTAATTCCAAGAATTGAATATATATTGTTAGATCTAGTTCATTAGATTCTTGCTGCTTAGATCTGTAATTTCATAAAGATAGATCTAGGTGTAGGAATTGCCTTTTTTGCAAGTAGCTAAATCATAGATCTAAAACTTGCTCATAAGGTAGTTTCTTTTTTCATTCTTTAAAGATTTAAATTCTACAGGAAAAGTGCATATCTCATTAGCTTCCCAAACAACAAGCCAATATCCCAAGGAAATCTTGCTTTCCTTGGTTCCTTTTGCAAAACTATATTAGCCCCTTTTAACAATTTTTTACTTAGTTTTTTTTTGTAACTAGTGTGGTGACCCAAAACACTTTTAAAGTGTGTTTGGGAACACTTGATTTTAATTTCTCGCTGTATTTTATCAGGTCTAACAAAAAATAAAAGGAGACCCTACCCATTTTCCAACTCTTGGACGAACCAGAGCTTCCCAGAAGCTTCCCCCACCGCTGTGTTTTGAGTTTAGCTTGTTACAAGCTTGTTGTAAGCCTTTGGATCCCATATAACAAGGACCAAAGTTCATCAATTTGAATTTGATGATATTGTAAATCGCTGCTAATAAAAAGAAAAGGTCCTTTCGAGCCTATTCACCATCCCCCCTGGGGGGATTTGCATATGTGTCATTTTTTTACTTTTTGTTCATCTCTTTTCAATATAGCGTAGTTCTAATCTACAGGGTAGTATACTTTGATTTATTATCATTTCCATATTCCATATCTGAGATTTCAAAGTAGTCTTAATACTTACCCCACGACTTCCTGATTCACCCAAAAGTGGAAAGAGATGCGTGGTAGGACTAATTAGAAAACCGAAATTGTGTATCTTTGTTTTCCCTTTCATCAATTGTTTCATCAGCTATAATAAAATTAACTCCTCCTTGATTCCCCGATTGAGATCCACTTGGATCGAAATAGGTTCTTGGAGGGTTTTCTTTTTAACAAGAACACCTATCTTAAAATTTACTAAAATTGACAAGACTCCGATTGTGGAAATTGAACCCAGTGATAGATTAATTTTACTCACAACAATTATCAATTGAACATGCAAAATCACTCACAAAAGAGACTGAATAATGAGCTGAACACTAAACTGTATTGAATAAGTGTACAATAGCCAACCCTGTAACATAATAGGTTGCATCATTAAATAATTGCATAAGGGATTTGGATGCATGAGGAGAAATTCGAATCTAGCATAAAGCAGGCCCTACTAAAATTAAGCAAATCCCCCATAGGTGCAAAATGTTGATCCCAAATCAGTCATGGAGCTCACGAATTAGCAAAAAGGCTTAGGCAAGCTAAAGAGTGATGGAATGACAACTAATACATGCTTTTACAAGGAGAAAAGAGTGGAGGATGTGTAGGACAAAAAACTAGTCAACCTCACCTAGTCAAGCTTTTCCATTTGCCTTAAAACACTGAAAAAGAAAGGAGTAAAGAAGAAAAAGCAGAAGGGCGCTTAGGAGGCCAGGAATAAAGCAGATTTGATTCCTTGAGGTTTCCCAAGTGCTACACGAGTCAAATAAGGCAAGTTTTACCACTATGGATAGGTAAATGACAACTTGCACAAGGTGGGACACATGAACTAGGCAAATAAGACAAAAATAATGTAATTAATGTCTAAGGTAGCTAACTATGGGTTGATTATTCTAACACCCCCCCTTAAGCCTGACTTATGAGTAATATATCAGAAAATTATAGGGCCTAGAAACAAGGCTTAGTCGCCCTTTACATACTGCATGTCCATTTAAACAAGGAAAGAGGCAAAAACCATATGGGAAAATCCTCCCTTAAACATGGACTGTAAAACAAAATTTAGAAATATTGTCTTCACTCATGCTTCACAGCATGATCAGCAATCCCCAGCAGTGATTTGATATTGCTGAAGGTCTTCTCACAAAATGCTTTGGTGAAGATATCAACTACTTGTTCTGAAGATGAACAGAAGAGTAGGTGAATGGTGCCATCATGCACAAGCTCTCTGATGTAGTGCATATGGATCTCAATGTGTTTGGTTCTCTGCTTCTGAACTGGATCTTTTCATATTCGAATGGTACTCTGGTTATCACAGTAGATGGTAGTTGAGTACTCTGATTCAAAACCACACTCTCCAAGTAAACCCTACAACCATAAACATTGAGTTGCTGCATTAACAACTCCTCTGTACTCTACTTCTATAGATGAGAGTGCAATGGCACTCTGTTTCTTGCTTGACCAGCTGATTGGCCCTTCTGCAAGCATGAACACATATCCTGATGTGGACTTTCTATTTGTGCTATCACCTGCCCAATCACTATCAGTAAATCCAATCAAATCAAGATCAGATTTTGCTTTATAGAAGATCCCATGTGTCCTTGTTGCCTGAACAAAGTTAAGGATCCTTTTGGCTACTTTCCAATGGATCTCATGAGGCTGATCCATGTATCTAGAAGCCACACTTACTGCATAATAAATATCAGTTCTAGTATGTGTCAGATACAACAAACATCCAATCAATTGCCTATACAGTGTATTGTTTACCATAGGTGAAGAATCAGCTTCTTCCAGCTTCACTCCTGAAAGGAAAGGAGTCTTGCTTGGTTTGTGGTCCTTCATTTTGAATTTTTTCAGAAAATCCAAGGCATAATTGGACTGGTGCACCTTGATTCCAGCTTTGGTTTGAGCAATCTCAAGCCCCAAAAATTGACTTAAGAGCCCCAAATCTGTCATGGAGAAGGCTTGGTTCATTGCACCCTTTAAGGAGGCAATCTCATCCTTTGAGCTTCCTGTAATGAGGAGGTCATCAACATATAACACAATGATCATTAATGAACCATTAATTAACTTCAAATAGACATTTGGATCTGATTTGCACCGAACAAAATTCAGTGATAGCAAGAAGCTATCGATCTTGGCATACCAAGCCCTAGGGGCTTGCTTTAGCCCATACAATGACTTTCTCAACCTGCACACAAGAGAAGGGTTAGTAGAAAAAACTTGAGGCTGATGCATATGTATCTATTCAGTGAGATCTCCATTCAGGAAGGAACATTTTACATCCATGTGATGTACCTCCCATTGCTTTGAGGCTGCAATGGCTAGGGCTAGCCTGATGGAATCCATCTTTGCCACTAGGGAAAAGGTCTCATTGTAATCTATCCCATGAACCTGTGAGTAGCCCTTGGCTACCAATCTAGCCTTGTACTTCATTGGTGAACCATCAGCAGCAAATTTGGTCTTGTAGAGCCACTTACACTGAACTAACTTCCTCCCTAGGGGAAGATCCACTAGCTCCCATGTGTTGCTCTTCTGGAGTGAGCTGAACTCTTCCTTCATGGAAGCTTGCCATATTGGATCTCCTGATTCTTCTTCATATGTTTGAGGATCAAATTCCACCAGCAAGTAGAATTTCTCAGCAAACATAGGATCCTTCATGCACAGACCACTCTCAAATTGAGATCTAGTCCTCCTTGGGTCATTGGGATCCCCAGCTAGCTCTCCTGCTGCATGTAGTGTATTGGCTGCCAATTTTGGCCTTGTAGGGCTGTTAGGGTCTGCAATAAACTCATCTCCATCATACAAATCAGAATCAGCATGTTCAACAAACTCTTCACTTACTTTCAGAGGTTCAGGTGGTGAAGAGGCTTCTCCAACTTCCACTGCTGCAAGGGGTTCTTCTTGAAACTAAACATACCTTTCGATGAAGGATTTATTTGTGCTCAAATTTATCACTTTGTACCCTTTTGAATATTCAGAGTATCCAACAAATAAACACTCTTGGCTTTGGGGCTGCAAATCCTTTCTCTTTTCTGTTGGAATTCTAGCCCAAGCCCTTGAGCCAAAAATCTTGAAATGGGTCACATATGGCTTGTGCCCACTCCATGCTTTGAAAGGAGTCATACCATCAAGCTATTTATGAGGCACCCTATTCTGGATATAGGCTGCATAGTTGATAGCTTCGGCCCAGTACTTTGGTGGCAAAGTTTTGGCCTCCATCATGCATGTTGCCATCTCCTTCAGTGATCTGTTCTTCCTCTTAGCAACACCATTTTGTTGTGGTATGTAAGGGATAGAATGCTGCATCTGAATACCTGCATCTGCACAATAATTAATAAACTCAGACTTGACATACTCACCACCATTGTCATATCTGAGGACCTTGAGTTTCCTCCCAGACTGGTTTTCAACCAAAGCCTTAAAGACTTTGAAGATGCCAAAAACTTCAGACTTGTGTTTCAGGAAGTAAACCCAACAATACTTGGAAAAGTCATCAATGAAAGTCAATGCATATTTGGCCTAACTTGTGGACATATGAGGGAATGGGCCAGCAACATCACTATGGATCAGCTCAAGGGGTGCAGAGGTTCTCTCATGACTGGCTCTCTCAAATTTATGCTCTGGGTGTTTTCCTAGGATACAACCTTGGCAGAATCCTTTGGAAAATTTTATCTTGGGCAACCCTATGACCATCTCTTTTTCACTAAGATCAGAAAGATACTTGTAATTTAGGTGGCCAAATATTTCATGCCAAAGCTTGCTTGCTTCATTAGCATGAATCAGAAGAGCAGAGGGGTTTGAGTAGGGTAGGAAGTGTGAGAACATGTATACCTTCTGAGCATGATTCACAAATCCTTTTGCAATGACTTTACCACTTGAGATCTCTGTGATCTCAACTTCATCAAGGGAGAATATGACCTTCTTAGGAGACCCAGTGTGAGTCATCTGGTACACTGATAAGAGGTTGGAGGCAAGACCAGGCACATACAACACATTGATGAACTGACCATGATCAAGATCAATCCTCCCTTTGCCCAAAATTTCAGTGAGAGAGTCATATCCCAGTACTATAGGTGGTCCCTTTGACATGTCAAGTGAGGAGAAGGCCTCCTTGGTCGAAACCATGTGTCTTGAAGCTCCAGAATCAATGATAAAACTGGGTGAGCTTGATGTGCCAGCAACCAATGCATGAACTATCTCTCTATCATCTGAACTTGATCCTCCTTCTCTCTTCTTTGAGCTGTTTGGAAGGGAGATGCCATTCTTCTCTAGGAGTTGGGTCAGCATGTCTATTTGCTTCTTCATACAAGAGCTTTCAGTGTGATTGCCCTTATTGCAGTATGTGCACTTGCTCATTTCTCCTTTGTTTTTCTTCTTCTGGTTATTCTTCTTGGAACCTTGTGGCTCCTCTGGAGACTGTTTCTTGTCTCTCTTTTGCTCAGGTGGCTTTTTAGCTTTCGTTTTTCTTTTTGAATCCACCCTCGAATCTCCAGCAATCAGAGCTTGATCTTTGGATGGTTTGATGGTGCCCATCATCACCAGCTTGTCTTGTTCTTGTGTGAGAGATTCCATGAAATCTGCAAGGCTAGACATCTTCCAGGTTTGAGCTGTCAGTTTTGTGGCATAGAAGGTAGAAAAAAACACTGAATAGTCAGGGCCAAGATTCGAAAGAATGGCCAAGACCAGCTGATCATCCTTATTTTCATTGTTTCAGCTACAAAACAAGTGCTTTGAACTTGGAAAAATAGAGTTGCAAAGATTCAAAGCTATTGGGACTCAGGGAAATTAGCTCATTTTCGATTTGATGTCCCCTCATCTCATCTGTCTTTCCAAAAAGATCAGTAAGATTCTCCCATACTTCATTCGGTGATGTCAATCCATCAAGATGGAAAAGGAGGTCTCTAGAAATACTCAGACACAGGAGACCATAGGCCTCATCCCTCTTGTTGTGCCATTTTATCTTCTCTGTAGCTGCATTGGGCTCTGCTTCTGTTTCCATAGTCACCCTGTAGAGGCATTTCTCTCTCAATAGTATCTCCATATCTGCTTTCCATTCAAAGAAATTGAAGGGATTCAAGATGATCTTCTGAGATTGATCCATAGCTTAGAAATTGTCCCGGTTGTCAGTAGAAGGCTCCCAGTCACTGATGTCGAACCTGCAAAACAATTTTGAAGGAGAGAAATCAATCTACAATGGCTTTGATACCATGTGGAAATTGAACCCAGTGATAGATTAATTTTACTCACAACAATTATCAATTGAACATGCAAAATCACTCACAAAAGAGACTGAATAATGAGCTGAACACTAAAATGTATTGAATAAGTGTAAAATAGCCAAACCTGTAACATAATAGGTTTCATCATTAAATAATTACATAATGGATTCGAATGCATGAGGAGCAATTCGAATCTAGCATAAAGCAAGCTTACTAAAATTAAGCAAATCCCCCATAGGTGCAAAAAGCTGATCCCAAATCAGTCATGGAGGTCATGAATTAGCAAAAAGGATTAGGCAAGCTAAAGAGTGATGGAATGACAACTAATACATGCTTTTACAAGGAGAAAAGAGTGGAGGATGTGTAGGACAAAAAACTAGTCAACCTCACCTAGTCAAGCTTTTCCATTTTCCTTAAAACACTGAAAAAGCAGGGAATAAAGCAGAAAAAGTAGAAGGGCGCTTAGGAGGCCAGGAATAAAGTAGATTTGATTCCTTGAGGTTTCCCAAGCGCTACATGAGTCAAATAAGGCAATTTTGACCACTATGGATAGGTAAATGACAACTTGCACAAGGTGGGACACATGAACTAGGCAAATAAGACAAAAATAATGTAATTAATGTCTAAGGTAGCTAACTATGGGTTGATTATTCTAACACCGTTGTGTATGCTCTACACTTGGCTGTGGTTTGTCTGATCAGTCAAGATGCATAAAAATCATTTGAGTGACTTGAATAATTAGGATTCACTCTCCCAAATTGAAAAACCATCAGGTGAAAATCCAACACCTAGATCAAACCATTACGGTGGAAAAATACCCAAAGGAAGCGAAAACTCCCGAAAAGTGACCTCAGGGTGCCGATATCTGTTACACCTACGGGTGCATTATGAACAATAGCCTCAAAGACTCCATTTAGCCCACATATTCCTTGTGGGTAGCCATGACAGTTTAGTTTTGGACATACTCCAAGTACTCTCGGGTATATTTAGAGTCCCCCCCTTTCACCTAATTTTAATCAACACATATTTCAGATTAACTTAAAACGTACCAAGAGCCAATCGCAAAACATTCACTCCAAGCACATGCAAGTACATTGATTATCTTTTGACTCCATTTTAAGGCACTGCCTATTTTCTTGCTATATATATATATATATATATTGTGTCTCAGCATTGTGCTTTTGTGTGCTCATTTTGTATCTTGTCATCTATGGTTGTTTATGGTTAAATTTCAAACTCCTAAGTAACTCATTCAATTTAACATCACCATACTAAATAATTTTTCCTTAGTAACTTAATAGGGTCTACCCCCCTTGGCTTTGTTAGGAGTTGAGCCTAAACGGAGGAGTCAAGAACAAGGTGATAGCCTTGACTCGAGACTTGCCCCCAAGGACACACCGAGTGGCTTGAATATTTCTTCCATGTGACCCAGGTGTGTGAAAGGTGGCAACACTTTTTGGCGCCGTTGCTAGGGTAAATCTTTTTATTCTCGGGTATGACTTAGCTTAAATTTTTTCTAAACAACTAAAAAGATTAAAAAAATAATTTGATTGATCTTGTATTTAAAAAACAGAAAAATTAAAAATCGATCCATCTGGAGACTCCACTATCTAACATCCCTCCAAGAATTTCTACTCGAAGAAACCGCCATCAATTATTCAATCCTCTCCCTGATCCCGAAAGTTTTATTATGGAAAGATTGAATAGGCAGACTTCTTGTAGAAACCTTGAAGATTTAGGAGACCAATCCCTCTTAGATATCCATCACATATTTGTAGAGAGTCATGTTCACCAATCTCAAGAAATGACGGAATTATTCAAACCCCTTGACTTTTCTCAGATAACAGGTGCTCCCCATTCCATTCCAAAAGATGCTATTAAGAAGCTCCCCATATTTCAGGGCAATAATGCCATCACTGCCAAGTCTCACCTTCGAAAGTTTGAAAAGCACCTGGTTAGTTATTGCAATGATGCTGCCCATGACCATGACAATGTCAAAATGAAGCTCTTTGCTTTATCCTTAGAAGATGATGCTGAAGAATGGTACTTCAACCTAGATGATGATTCATATAAAACTCTTAGTGAATTCCTAGAGGGTTTTAAGAAGAAATGGGGAGAAAAGAAAGAACCAAGATATCTGCTTGCTGCCCTTCATAACATTAAGAAGATGGAGAATGAAACCATGGATGAATTTAACACTAAGTTCAGGCATGTGGTTGCGGACCTCCCTAACGAAATCAAGCCAAAGGATGCCTCCATCCTCATATCTTACATCGAAGCTTTCACTGGTGATTTGAGGTACCAGTTAAGAGACAAAGAGCTGGCCAATCTAAAAATTGCTCGGGAATTGGTCGAGAAAATAGAAAAGAATATGCAGTCTTCAGGAAAGTCCAACATTCCAGGTCAAACTAAGGGAAACAATTCCTACAACAAAGAGACCAAGGGTAACGCCGTTGAATCAGAAGAAAATGGAACTTCTAAAGATCCCATGGAATAGGTGACGGACATGATAAAAAACTTGGTTACTAGTCAAAACCAACTAATGGCCAATCATTCTGCACACTTGAATCACATTCATAATAGATTGATCACAATGGAAAAGAATAATGGACCTAGGAACTTTCAGCCCAAGCAAAATCAGATGTATCAAAATAAATTTCCTCAGCAGGAGCCTAGGATTCCAAACCAATTAGACTCAGCTAACATGGTAGAAGAATTAATTCCATGGTGTAGACCCTATGAACAATTCCACCAATAAAGCACTTGTTATGTTGCAAACAAGTCATGGAACATGGACTTCCCGAGTTCAGTAGTCAGGAAACAACTTCAAGCAAGCCTGATCATGTATACATGGTAGGCTAGGCCTACCCTTTGTCACTAGCTAAACAATGCAAGCCTAAGGATGAAACCATTGCAGAATCTTATAGTGAAACTTATGATGAAAACTGTAATGTACATGATGGGACTCCTACGTGTTCTCCATATAATGATGACAGTCTTGAAGGTTTAATGCCTTGTGACCTTTTCTTTGAAGAAGATGAGTATGAAAATGAGGACAAGTATAACTTGGAGCATGATACAAGTGACAAAGACTCCCTTATCTCCGACAAAGATGTTGATGAGGATTCCTGGACATTCATGGAAAATCTAGCCTGTGACATGAATAAAGAGGAAAATAATGAACCAGAAACTTTTGATGGTTTTGTTGATTTTTCTATCTATGGCATATTTGAAGGAGAGAGCATGGATCTGGAGACCTGGGAAAATCCTAGAATAGAAGAGGAGCATTCAAAACTCTTATATGATCATTCAGAGTCATATCATGTAGAGACGCACAAAGGTATCAATAATGAAGACATGCAGAAGCGGTGTTGTCAAAAGATAGATGTGATGCAATTAATAGAATATCAGTCTCAACTATCATCTTCACATATAGAGTCTCCTCATGATTTGGAGCCACTTGGGGCTTATACAGGGAATTATCATTCGGTAAGCCTCGATGATAAGTATGATGGTGTAGTCAATCTGCCTCATCACTCTGCTTTGTATATCAACCCTATCCAGTCATGGATAGAAGCATCCTGCACAAGCAATTACCAGTTTGGGAGTCAGTTTGATGACATTATGCATGCCTATGATTTCCCATCCATCCTACCCCTTTCGAATCATCACATAGGTTTGCATTTTCTAAATAAATTATCCTTACTTTGGTTGGTAACCAAAGACAAGGAAAAAAAAAATTATGTTAATAAAATTCTTAGGTGGTTACATTGGATTTCTGATTACACTTAACCCTGTTTATATCATGCTTAGAGTAGGAAAATAAGGTCCTTGAAAAAGAGCATTTACTTTCCGCATTTTTGTTTTAGCTATAATAAAACATTTTTGTTCATTAGTCAGTTACATTTATTTTGTTTAAATAAATCATCTTAATGGTTCATTTGGTTTTTATGTAAAGCTACTAAGGTTTTCTTGTCAAGTTGAGATGTTTTTACAGGGTGTATAAACCAGAGATTCTGGTGTTCTCGTAACCTCTCCTTGCCCTATGACCAGATCGAGCACATGTCCCACAGTTGGAGCTAGAATGTTACCACCTAAGTTGTACTTACTGGTTTTTTATCAAGTGAGCTTGGTGAACCAGACAAGGATAACTTGTTTGGACTTCAGAAGATCTTCAGTATTACTTTTGGGAAGCTTTGTTGTACTATATCACATGTTCATACCCCATGGGGGAATTGTAATAAATGTTCTAGCATGATAGTTTCTGTAAAAGATTCGGTCTCTTAGACTTTATTTATCAATCCAATCATCCCAAGGTGTTTTTTCCCTTGGTTATTATTGGTTGTTGAATAAACAACTCATAATTTCTGATTTTTTCACTCCATACCTCAAAAGTTGGGGTGTTCGGCTTGGAATTTAGGCCTATTGAGGTTATTAGAGTCTATGTGTCAATGTATAAACATGGTAAGCATCATGGTCGAGTCATATGAACATGTCTAAGTCCCCCTAGGTTTTTTCAACTTTTTTATTTTTTTAATTTTTTCAGTGTTTTTTATTAAAATTTTATTTTTCCAAAACTTACGCTATTTTTTAATAGTTTAATTGGAAAATTTTATTTTGTAATAAAAGTGAGCCAAATAATCAGTTTCAGTCATGTAGGTGCTCATTTTCAAGCTAAGAGCACCATGTAAACCCATGGACCCGCTATTTCCTAGTTTTGAGTGATTTTCCATCACTCAGGTCAGAAATCCCCAAAATCCAATTATTGATTATTTTAATTAATAAATTGATGAATAATGGAGCAAATCCAAAATCCTAGATCAGTGGATTCTCAACCGATTTGATTGAAATCAGTCAGTTCTGAACCAGATCGATTGGATATGATAAATCCTTGACTGAAGGAGGTGATCTGGACAGATCAAGAGTTGAATTTCAGCATTCTTTATGGGGAATTTCGCCCTCCCTCTCTCCTCCACATGTTTGGGCTCATCTGGATGAGTTTTGGTGGATGCTTCAGTCAACAGTTTGAGGTGTCAGTCAGATCAGCCCCCCGATTGACAGTTACACTCAGTGAGACTCAGATCTGGCTCAGCTAGACACATATCGGGAATTGATGGACTCTCCTTCAGCTACAATGGTCTATCTCCTTGGGATTTGTGCCCCATAGGCTGGATCTCCTTTTTTTGTATAAATAAAGCTCAGGCTGCCTCTTCCAAGCTAGTTAGAGTTGGATTGAGGTGTTGTTGCCATTGTAATTCTGCTATATTTTTTTATTGTGAACCAAGAAGCTTTGGAGGCTATACTATGTAGTGCATGTGTTTGTGTGGATTCCCAACGTCATGCTGCTAATGTGGTAACTGCAATTTCTTTCCAATTTCTGTGCTGCTTTTGTTTTTTGGCTTCAAGGATTCGGTTGAATCAGGTAAGGGTGTAAACTAGGCAAGTTAGATTACTTGTTCTTGTTTATCCATATTATGTATGCTCAAGAATTTCAGTTATATGCTTAAATAAGATTATTTTTGCATGATCTTTCATTCTTGTTTCTTTCTACATCTATATCCAGATCTCACGAGGTGTTGTGCAGGCTTCTGTTACTTACTTGCAGGTTCCCGATTAGACGAAGGTGTGGATCAAGATTGATGCCATTCCTTATCCAATAAGCTCAAGAATCTGTCCCTCAGTGCTCCATAAAAGGGCTTCCTTTTCATCTTGTTCCATTCAAGCAACGAGTCGACCTTCTCTCCTCTTTTTCTCCTTTCTTTACAAAATCAATCTTTCGGTTACCTTTTTTTTCCTCTTATGATCAGATCTAGTTCCAAGAATTGAATATATATTGTTAGATCTAGTTCATTAGAGTCTTGTTTCTTATATCTGTAATTTCATAAAGAATATCATTTCATAAAGATAGATCTAGGTGTAAGAATTGCCTTTTTTGCAAGTAGCTAAATCATAGATCTAAAACTTGCTCATAAGGTAGTTTCTTTTTTCATTCTTTAAAGATTTAAATTCTACAGGAAAAGTGCATATCTCATTGGCTGCCCAAACAGCAAGCCAAGATCCAAAGGAAAACTTGCTTTCCTTGGTTCCTTTTGCAAAACTAGATTAGCCCCTTTTAACAATTTTTTACTTAGTTTTTTTTTGTAACTAGCGTGGTGACCCAAAACACTTTTAAAGTGTGTTTGGGCACATTCAATTTTAATTGCTCAGCTATTTTTTAGCAGGTCTAACAAAAAAGAGAAGGATACTCTGCCCATTTTCTGACTCTTGGACGAACTAGAGCTTCTCGGAAGCTTCCTTCACTGCTGTGCTTTGAGTTTAGCTTGTTATAAGCTTGTTGTAAGCCTTTGGATCCCATATAACAAGGAACAAAGTGCATCAATTTCAATTTGATGATATTGTAAATCACTACTAATAAAAATAAAATGGCCTTTCGAATAGGCTCTTTCGAGCCTATTCACCATCCCCCTAGGGGGATTTGCATCTATGTCATTTTTTTACTTTTTGTTCATCTCTTTTCAATCTAGAGTATTTCTAATCTACAGGGTAGTATACCGTTTAATTTATTATCATTTCCATATTCCATATCTAATATTTCAAAGTAATCTTAATACTTACCCCACGACTTCCCGATTGACTCGAAAGGGGAAAGAGATACGTGGTAGGACTAATTAGAAAACCAGCATTGTGTATCTTTGTTTTCCTTTTCATCAATTGTTTCATCAGCTATAATAAAATTAACCCCTCCTTGATTCCTTGATTGAGATCCACTTGGATCGAAAGAGGTTCCTGGAGGGTTTTCTTTTTAACAAGAACACCTATCTTAAAATTTATTAAAATTGACAAGACTCTGGTGTGTATGCTCTGTACTTGGCTGCAGTTCGTCCGATTAGTCAAGCTGCATAAAAAGCACTTGAGTGACTAGAATAATTAGGATTCATTCTCCCAAATTGACAAACCATCAGGTGAAAATTCAACACCTATATCAAACCATTACAGTGGCAAAATACACAAAGGAAGTGAGAACTCTTGAAAAGTGACCTCAGGGCGTTGATCTATGTTACACCTGCGGGTGCATTATGTACAATAGTCTCAGAGACTCCATTCAACCCACATATTCCTTACGGGTAGCCGTGACGGTTTAGTTTTGGACATACTCCAAGTACTCTTGAGTATATCTAGAGTCCCCCCCTTTCGCCTAGTTTTAATCAACTCATATTTCACATTAACTTAAAACGTACCAAGAGGCAATCACAAAACATTCACTCCAAGCACATGCAAGTACATTGATTATCTTTTGACTCCATTTTAAGGCATTGCCTATTTTCTTTCTATATATATATATAGTGTCTCAGCATTGTGCTTTCGTACGCTCATTTTGTATCTTTTCATCTATGGTTGTTTATGGTTAAATTTCAAACTCCTAAGTAACTCATTCAATTTAACATCACCATACTAAATAATTTTTCCTTAGTAACTTAATAGGGTCTACCCCCCTTGGCTTTGTTAGGAGTTGAGCCTAAACAAAGGAGTCAAGAACAAGGTGACAGCCTTGACTCGAGACTTGCCCCCAAAGACACACCGAGTGGCTTGAAGATTTATGCCACGTGACCCAGGTGTGTGAAAGGCGACAACATATATCATAGGAAATAATTCTTCTTTTTCCATCAAAACCCTATCTTCTAAAGAACCTCCTTCAGAAAGAACCTTTCTAGTAAGACCAAATTCTTTAGAGAAAATTACTTTCCCCACCTCTCTTCTTCCCAAAGGAAAACCACCCAATTTCTTTTCATATTCTTTTTCAACAGATTTAATAAAATGTAATTCTTTAGTAGACATATCTTCATAAGGAACAAGGAATTCGTCATAGGACTTACTTAAGAGAGGACTTCATCTTCAACAACCAGAAGGCTCAGAGGTGATAAAGAACAACATCTAACTTGATTAAACATCTTTCTCTGGAAGGATGGATCTTGTCGACCCATATAAGACCAGGTGGCCCATGCTGTAGCAAATTAAACAACGAAAAGGAACCCCTTTGTAATCTAGCCTTTGATCTATAATTTGACCGCCCATCTTAAATTTACTTTGTCTGGTAGACCTTTTGAAATATCAAACTCATCTAGGACTATTGTAAATTTTTATGTCACATGAATGAAACATATCAAGTTTAACATAAATAAACCTCCCTAAATGGTTTTCCAAGTTTACTAAGGCCTCCTTTGTCCAAAACTATAATAGAAAATGAGGTAACAACATCCATAAACAAGTCTTGGTTCTTTTTTCTTCTTAGTGACAAAGTTGAAAGTCCATTTCCATAGAACCAAGGAGCCTTCCCTTATAACCCAAAATCTATCAAGAATCCCCCGAGTTTGTTCTTCAGAAAGAAAAATGAAGTAGAACCATTCATTTGATAAACCTAAGACCTGTTGACTATAGTCAATTAAAGGTTTATATTTCTTTGAATCCCACAATATCAGCTCGACTCTTGTCATTTTGGTGTACTACAAGCAACCCACAAAAGTTGTTTTCGACAAAGCTTCAACTCTCTCAATAATTATGTCTTGACCCACTGTGAAATTCACTAAATCATTTTTGACTTTGTAGGATTTTAGTTTCCTCATTTGCATTTCCCTCTCTCTAGAAAGCCTTGGGTTAGCCTTTATCACACTTGAATCCTCCAACATTCTTCTTCATTCTTCACCATCCCCGATTTCTAAGGGTTTCTCCAAACGTGCACAGTAGCTTGAATCCAAACAAAGGTTGGAGGTAAATTCTGAATCCTTTTCATTATATCGTCCTTTCATGGGTGTGACCTTACCACCTGCTAGAAAAGAGGTGCTAACCTCAAGATCCTGACACCTATCCTCCTTTCAGTGAGGTATCAATCAATGCATTTCCCTTTGGCTGAAACCCCAAATCTAAATGACAAGTCTTAATTATTTTTTTTTCTTTTTGACATTTTTGAATAAGAAAAGACTAAATAAAAAACCCAAACTTGACAAACCCTATAAAATTTAGCATCATCAGATACACATCGTGAACCATTGTTTATTCACCTAATTCACCTAAAAATAACTTTAAACTTTTAGGAAGACAATTAGTAAAGAAAAATGTAAGAATTCCCACTTTTTTTACCCTTTGTTAGTATTAGGCCAAACTACAATTTTGGCTCCACTCCAAGCTAACTTGTACTATTAGAAATCTGTCTAGTTTATTGTAATATAACTTACCCATATAATAGTTAGCTTGCTTGGGAGGGATGATTGTTATGTTTCTCACCAAGTTCCAATTTTTATTAGTAACAAGTTTACTAAACCTCTTTATAATAAGTAAATCATGTAATTTAACCATACCTTGATTCTCTTATCCAAAAAAACCACTCTAAAAATAGATTTTTATAAATAAATAATAAAATTAAAAAAAATATTTTAACTTAAAATATTTTAAAATAAAGATTAATATTTTAAATCAAAATCTATCGAACAATAACAAATTTATAATTCAATATTTTCTAAAATATATCTATCTTAATATTAAAGAAACTCCGTACCCTTTTCCTAAAATTTTCTTTTTCGCCTAAACTTCGAGATTCTCTTCATGTCTTTTTGTCTTCTCATAATATTGTGTTTCTTTACATTTTTCTAGGTAATGGTAAATATATTTAATACCACTAAGTGGTTAATTTTTTTAAGGTAATGGTAAATATATTTAATGCCACTGAGTGGTTAATTTGATTAAATTACCACCATAGATCCATCTTAAAGGTGGCTCTACTAAGTGTAATTTGATTAAATTACCACCATAGATCCATCTTAAAGGTGGCTCTACTAAGTGTCGAAAGGGATCAAATATCTCCAGGTGCAAACCCTTTCCCCTCTATCGAATCCAATACTCACTTATTTTGTCCTTAAAAACGAGTCTTTAACATAATATGTGTAGTTGAAAACTCACTTATTTTGTTTTCAAAAATGAGTCTTCAACATAATATGTGTAGTTGAAAGGCATGTTGCCATGGATTATCATTCTACCGGGTATCCCTGCACATTATTGCACACTTACATGGATGATACACCAAGGGGTATCACTTCATATTTGTTACCTTCACAAATTAGTTCCATATCCCCACAAATTAATTGTTGAAGTATGCAAATCGATTTGTTACTTGCACAAATTAGTTCCATATCCCCACAAATTAATTGTTATGGATGACTCATATATTTATGCATATTCTTGTAGTATCTTGAAGCATAAAATTGATAATGTTGTTGCACTAGAGAGGGAATGTAATGTTTGTTTTAAAGATAATTAATTATCTATATCCCATAGTTATTAATCATCCATATTGTTGCAATATGTGCATCCATAATATTGTTAAAGTGAACTAGCAGGTAATATTTGTATCATATCATTAATTATCAATTATCTAGATAACTTGAAGTATTATTTACATTACATAGTTGGTTGATATAACAAATAAAGAAATGATATATTATTTGTAGGTATTTTTTTTTCAACCCACAAATGAAAATATGTTTAAACCATTTTAAACAACCCTAACCCTACTTTCAACATGAAAGTAATGTTTCAATATGATTATGGTTGATGCAGATTTGTTTTTGCTAAGTAATTAATAAGAACATAGATTGTAATTACAATAATAAAGATTTCAAAAACTTAAGCTTGTTGAGGAAATATGAACCTCCACATGCTTCATATATGAATTTATAATTGGCTCTATTTTTTATTATGTTTTGATATTTATTTTATTTTTATCAAACCTCCAATTTTTTGGTATATTCAAATTATTTTCTTTTACTTTTTTATTTTTATTTGAGTAGATTATAAGCTAGAAAGGAGTTACACATC
Organism: Pseudotsuga menziesii; assembly: GCA_001517045.1. Lineage (NCBI taxonomy): Eukaryota > Viridiplantae > Streptophyta > Pinopsida > Pinales > Pinaceae > Pseudotsuga > Pseudotsuga menziesii. The sequence continues at coordinate 113,274 of LPNX010271308.1, read as the reverse complement.
CCCTAATGAAACCATACCAGCATAGATCCATCTAAAAGAGGATCTACCCAGCATGCATCGAGAAGGATCAAAAGAGTGGAAACTTTAGAAAACATGTAATGCAATGTTTATGGTTTTAGCTTATCTAATTTAGATCGTTGTTTTATATATATGTAATTCTAAATATTTTAAATTTAATTTAAGGAGGCATGTTTTATTTAATAATATTTTATTATTTTTTTTAGAAAAAACACTTCTAGACTCTAAGATGAATAAAAAAAAAGTTAATATTTTGTATACTATTAATTTACTTCATGTCACCCAATTTCACAAATAACAAAGACATTTCATATAGATTATGAGTACCAATAAGAAAATTACTGTAAAGTAAATTCATATATGCATCTTAAACCATATAAACCTGATTGCATGGATTTTATTTGAACCATATAAAATTACAGTAAATTCCGAGTTTGAACCAGCACATCACCGTATAAATAATAAAATGTGCAACAGAAATTGGATATCACATCACCTAACCTCACGGCCACAGAAGAAAGATCGGGCAGTTTGGTCAATTGCATTTTCACATATCCAAGATAACGATGGCCAACGGCACTCGAAGAAGACATTACATGAGAGAGAAAATAGAAAATAGTACCGTTAGATCAACGTTTTCCACTTAATCGTTACTCTCGGTTGATTCTATTTCCACAGCATTGCTGCATGCGCAAAAACGTAGCACCCAGCGGCGATCCAAGTGCATTAGTATTAACAAAGGTTCTCATACTGAATTTCTCCCGCGAGTCGGCCGGCAGAGCGATCGGCTGAAAATCATTTGGGTTGCCCAGGCTTCTGAGTAGGGACTTAAAGCGATCATTAGCCTGAAAGAGAGTAAAAACTAGCCTGTGGGCACCCGGTCTTGGAGGTTCATAAGCCACCAGCTCCAACCAAGGCAACTCTAATAAAACATTAAAACATGTTAATAAACATGTTAATAATAATGGTAATGGGGTTGTACTGCATTCGATCTGCCAACAGATTTTAAGGTCAATTAAAGAAACTGGACCATGATACCTTGATGTGCGGTGCAAAAGAATTGTATAGTTAACCTGCACAATGTAGCGACTGATAATGTTATTATGAAATGAATCAATGGATTTTGGGTGCCATGTCGTCAGAAATTCGATGGAGGATTATAGCATACCAGTGCAAATACTCGCCTCGAGGAGCGTCAGGATCCGTCATAACCTGATTATCGATTTAAGAAAAGGTATTGATATGATTATACGCAAGCAAATAAATAATTACTGCCCAACACGTTTGACGAAAATAATTAGGTTTAAACTTACCAATACTACTAGTTTTCGTTGGTTGAAGGTTTCCTGTAACTCAGCTAGATGAAGAGAATGGAAATGGTGTGTAAGACGAGTGGGTCGCCGTTGCACTTCAGCCGCCGATACTTCGTCCCCTAAGTTCATTTGCCTATCGCCGTAGAATAGAATCAACTTTAAACGAGGATTGAAATCGTCAAGATTGCGTCCGATAACTCCCGATTCTACCAACTTCCGCTTTATCTCCTCCATTTTCTTTACACAGCTTAATGCAGCAAGATTCAAAAAAATCCAAAATCCAGAAGAATGGATGGCGATTCTACGAAATTATATAACCTAGATGAAGTGAGAGGGTCTGCATAGAGTCAGTAAACATAAATAACATAAATATGCTACAAGTTAAGTATTAGGAATCTTTCCTTTATTTGTTATTTTTTTAAGTGTTGGTTATCTATGTATTATCTAAGAGTTATTTATGAATGAGTTGTCAATTATTGATGGATAAATTACTTATTTTTAAGCAAGAAGAGTTTTTATTGAGATTTGGGGTGGTATAGTGTCTATGTTTTTTCATTTACTAATGACGATGAGACAAGTGTATTATCAAGATTGATTATATGGTACTAGTTCAAAATTAGAAATAAACAATTATATAAAAAATAAATAAGTGGTAATTGATGAATGGATGATGTAGCCACGCATCCAATAGTTCATGGCACATAACTAGAAGAATGAAGAATGTCCTTGGTAACATGTAGCTAGGCATAGATAACTCACATTGAGGAATAAAAAAATAACTACAAGAATGAGGAATGCCCATGATAACATGTAGCTAAGCATAGATAACTCACATTGAGGAATAAAAACAATTTTCCAAATGGTCTTCAATAGGTGGTTGATGCATGAATAACTAGCAGGTGATGTATAGATAACTCTTAGGTGATGTGTGGGGGATAAGTACATTTAACTCGAAGAAGGCTAGAACAATAGGGAGAAGGTAATGTATTAGTGGCACTTAACTTGTAACCTTTTTTCCAAGAAAAAAAGTTTTAAATACTTTATTTACTTTCAACAGATAGTCCAAAAGACCATTAACAGTTAATGTCCCAACCTTCTAGTTGGAAAGTTCATACATGATAATACTCCAAAAAAGAGCTCATAAGAACCAAAAATAAACCAGAGGCATACAACCTAATTTTCAAAGGCTTGCAGCCACAACACAAATACTCCAAAGGCATATAGCCACCAAAAATTAATACCAGATTTACATCCTGTTCACAAATAGACCATTCCAAACAACATCTCAAAACTGAGAATCATATCTGTGCATCATATAACAAAAAGTATAGCTTTTTAGAATGATATCATTCCATACAAAGCTCCAAACCAAATGTTTAATGCATCAAACACTTCAAAAAAACTGCTGATATAAAGATCAAAACTCAAATAACCCCACAAAATGCATAAAAAGTCTTAACAGATCAGTAAAACTCCATCCAAAGCCCCCAAGACCCACTGATTCAGGATTAGAAAACTTGAAAAGTTTCCACAACAGCATCTGGGCGATGTTCCGTAATGAACCAAGATCCTTCCAATATCCTTCCTCCAACTTTGGCCAAAGCATCTGTAGAAGAATTTCTTTCCTGGTAGATATGTCAGATGCCTAGTTAATGACTAACTGAGAATCACCGAAGATTTGTAATTTATCGAGCGAATTCCTTCAAGCCAAAATGAGAAGTAGCTTGATGGCACATAATTCTCCAGCTCCACAAGTAACTGGATCCCCTGTTGCAGAACCATCAAAAAAAACCCAAAGCATAATTTTTATCTATAACTTCCACCAAAATGTTTCGGATCAAAATCACCGATTGCTTTTGTGGGATATTCTTCAGCATTCCCAAACTGAAACTAGAAACCAGTGCTGGAGAAAAGGATAAATCCTCATAACAGGATAAATTCCTGGCCTTCCAGATGAACCATAAAACAATGATAGCTAATGGTTTAAAATTTGCCACTTCCATATTCAAACACCAATTTTTAAAACAAGCTGTCACAGAATCTCCATTCCAGAGATTATTGAGTTTCAAATTATTCTCAATAATTAACCAAACAGACTGAGTGAAAGGACACTCCATGGAAATATGAAAATTGGTCTCACATTCCAGTTTGCACAGATAGCATCTGTCGGGACCTTCACGGCCTTTCAATAAAAGTACATCCCATGTCAACGCTTTACCAGACAAGAGAAACTAGTAGAAAATTTTAGTCTTAAGAGGACATTTTAGCTTCCATAACACTTTCCACCACCAAAGAAGTTCCATATCCCTTTTCATAAGCTGAGCATAACCTTCTTTAGGTGAATACCTGCCAGATTTGGATAAATTCCAAACAAGTGCATCATTAGCATCATAAATCCTAACATGACTAGATTTGAGTATGGCTAAATAACATGACTTAACTTGTAACCTATCCATGTTCACTAACCATAAGTTAAGTGACACTACTACTTTATTTTAAATTTGAAATGAATAACATAGAATCAATCTAAATAATACACTTGTTTCATAGTTATGCAATCTAGAAAAAACATAAATACTACTCCACCCCAAATTTTAAGATAGAAACACCTCTATTTATTATTACAATATTTATTAAATTGTATTACTTCTTTTTTTTAATAACATATATGAGTGTTTATGTTGAAAAAAAATCCTCAAATAATACATTTACATAATTTAATAGAAATTAAAAAAGATACTTTAAATTTTATAAAACTATTCATACTTTAAATTTCTCTCACAATTTTACAATTAATCTGAATTATTTATAAATTTTTAATAGAAATTAAAATAAGATATCTAATTTTATAAAACTATTCATACTTTAAATTTCTCCCACAATTTTACAATTAATCTGAATTATTTATAGATTTATACTTAATACATTAGGTTTATATTTAAATTTTATACCACAGGTTTTTATTTAAAGTTTATACCACGCTCGTATTAAATCTACACAATTTTAATAATCAACATTAGGAAAAAAATTATTATTTTAAATTAATAATTTTATATATACTCCAGATTTCTACGAAATTTTTATTATAAGACAAAAATATATTTGATTCACACTTTTCTTTGTTACGTCTTAGCTAAATAAATATTTTATAATCGCTATCACAATTTTATATTGTTTAAATTTATAATTAAATAGTCAAATACTGTATAATTGATTTTTTTTATAATTATAATTAGAAATTAGTGCCTCAATCTATTAATAAATTATTATTCAAATATTTATATATAACAATAACCTTTCATAAAAATTCAAATTCAAAGAATCTACTCCTCATATTATTACAAATCTATTTTTATAGAAGATTAATTAATTAAAAAATTAACCAAGATTAGAAAGGACCTATTTAATATTTTAAATTTCTACCACAATTTTATTAAAGGATTTCTATAAATTTATAAATTAATATATTTCGTTTATATTTAAAATGTATTCTAAGGAAGGCAGGCTCGTCTCTCCATTTTGTGTTATATACTTTCACTTCTTTTTTTGGGAAAATTATTGATTATAATTATAAGTTGTTTTTCGTGTAAAAGTAAGGAGAAAAAGGGAGAAAAGGCAGAAAAATTCCATCAAATCTTATTAGTTTCTTAGGTTGGGTGGAAACAAATTGGGAAGTTAATAAATGAGCTAATAAATGGTGTTTAAACATTAGAAGGAACAAATATTTATTTTATTGAGTTAATTAAATGAATCCAAGTGAAAAATGAAATGGCTATGGAGAATGGAGACACACAGAGACTATGGGGTCCACTCAAATTAGAATTCCTATGTTAAATGTCATCCTCATCTTGCAATCTCGAATCTATGGGAAGCCTAATGTTTTTGGATGGACTATAAGGTTAATAAACTTGTCCATATACTTCATAGGTTGAATTTGCGATGAATTGTAACTTACATGGGGAGAGGAAGAGCCAAACGGGAGTTTCATGAACACTAGGCTAGATTCTTTTTACATTTATGACATCTATGACACCAATGATGGAGATTCTATGACACTTATGACGCAAGTCAGATCTAAAGGCTGACATATGACATATCTGACATGTCAGGCCTAAATAGAGCATCTTAGAGGGCGATCATGGGAGTTGGAGAAGGCTAAGAGGCTCCTACTCGAATTTGGGAGAAGAGGGAAGGTGAAGTGAGAGGCGACATTGAATAGCATGAGCAGCCACACCAATTCTACTTGGATTTGGTTTATGGATGGATTTGGAATCTTAGAAGACCAATAATGTTTATAAAATGCAGGGATCATCCATGAGAAGGCCCTCTTGATCATTTGTGAAAATTGTTATTGTGAAGAGAGAGAGCTAGTGGATGACTAGTTCATGCCTTAGCCAATTTCGAGGGTGAAAGATTCCCATCCTAGTTGGTGTTTGGAGAGGCCACTTAGGTATTTCAAGGAGCTTCAATGGAGTCATAAGTTATAGGTGCAAGCTACAAAATCTCATGGACATATCAAGTTCAGCTTGTTTTTCCTTTCATCTAAAGTTTTCTCACCATATTTCAGCTCTATGGAGTGAGGTGCACTTGGTGAGCTATTCATCTCTTTGAGGGAGCTTCTCTTGCTCCAGTATTTTGTATTCTGATGTAAATTATCTGCTCTTTAAGTTCAAAAATCTATCAGGTCGAAAGGCCAATAAATCTCATGTATTATTGCTCAATAATGAAGAAGCAGTGCCATTTCTCCACTGCCTTGTTGTAAACTCTTGTAATCTTGATGGATTCGAATGGATGTATAAACTATTGATGGTTTATGAATGAATGGAATGTCATTAAAGTATATTATGGGTTTCATGTTTAGTAACTGAGAATTTGTGGCCATTGGGTCGAATTTCATAGCAATTGGTGCAAACTACACCTCATTTCCCTAAGGGTCCAAAACCAGTTTTTTTATATCTGATTGAAATAAGTGATAACAGCCATGGGAGGTCAATTGGTTATGCATATGAGTCTCTGATAATTTATTATACACATCCCCTACTTCAATTTAATAATTCTATTGGTTTTCTGCACATTTGGAAAACCATTTCTACCACTTACCTCAGAGGGGATTTGAGCCCAAAATTGCCAGTAAAACCATCTATCTTGTTCAAAATTTAGTACAGAGTTTCAAAAGTGATTGGAGGGCCATAATACATCCATGAACATAATAATTAAGTTATTATATCATTCATATACCTTCTCTGAATATTTGGGAGCAATTGGGCTGATTTGGAGATCAAGACACTAAAACTAGTCAAGAGCCAAAATAGTGAAACAATTTGGAAAATTGGGCATTTTGGTAAAAATTTAAAAAAATGACATTACAATTGGTATCAGAGAATAGTATTGGTACCTGATGGTGTTAACAAGGATTCAAATAAATAAACCACTACCCTTAGAATCTGAATTGGAAGGTGCTCGGCTTGTAGAAAAAGAACTAGAAGAAAAAAAGGTACCTTTGACTAAAGCTATGGCTCACAAGGGAGAAGACTACACTAAGAAGAAAATGGAGTATCAAAAACTTATAAAACCCATGTTTGAATAAATATCCAAGGAAATGACCCAACATATAGTATACATGACCCAACAAATATCAAAAGGATTCAAATTAATGGCCAGTCAAATGGGAAGCAAAGGGATAATAGGAGATAGTGGTATTTCACAATCAATAGAAAAGAAGACAATGGGTGAGCACATTTTCTCACGAGTAGGACCTCATAATAGACCCCATGAATTTCAGAGCACACCAAGGCCTACTGCACCTAAATTTCTTATTCCCAAAGAAGAGACTAACATTCAATTTGAAATTGATACAATAACAAAAGAATGGACTAAATTGAATGAAGAGTGTAGGAGAAGTATACCATTTGAGCAGTACTTCACCATGGAAAAAAAACTCAAAAAGAAGGAGGACAATAAGTCTCCACACCAAAACAAAGAATTGAATTGTTCCATAGGTAAAGTGCCACTCCATACTTTTTATGGTTCATCTCAAAGTTCTACTAACACTTGGGTGCAAAAATTGGATGTGTATTTTCAGCTGAATCCAATGGTGGAAGAAGATGCTTTAAAAATGGCTATTTTGCACTTGGATGGAGATGCCAATGAATGGTGGTTACATGGCTTGAATACCTTGGGTCATGATTAGGTTAAAACATATGGATAATTTTTTGACAGGGTATTAAAAAGGTTTGAGCAAAATGATCCAGAATTGTCTTTCAAAGAACTAGCACAATTGAAGCAAGTAGGGACTCTTATTGAGTATATGTTGGAATTCCAAAGATTATCAGTTAAGGTGGCTAATGTATCTATGGAAAGGTTAGTATTTTTGTTCACTTAAGGTTTGGTCAAAGCCCACAAACCTACTAACTTAAATGATGCAATGAGCTTGACTAGAAATCTTCAAAATGTGCTTCCTAGAACAAGATTTCCTCCCAAGCCTAACTTCAAATTTAAAACAAAGCCTTGGAAAAAGGATGCAATTGATAAGAAGTTTTTTCAAAGATATACATCTGAAAAGAACAATAAAGAAGGACAAAACATGGATGAACTTTGAAGGAAGAAATTGTGCTTCACATGCTTCCAACCATGGACACCGGGGCATAAATGTGCTAAAGGAAAAGCTCAATACATAGAAGTATTTTCTGATAATGATGAGTATGAAGGAGTTATGGTTGAATAAGGGTGAATTTCAGATCAAGAGGAGCCATATGAGACAACAATTGAAGAATAAAATCATCCTTCACCGGACAAAGCAAGAATGGCAGTACTTTCAACAGTGCCTCGCTATCACACTATTCGATGCAAGGGTGTGGCATTGGGATAAATAGCTTCAGTTTTGGTAGATGGAGGAGCCGCACATAATTTCATTGATGCAAAGATGGTGGAGAAAAGAAATATACCAAGTGAAGCATTCGATGGCTTCACATTTTTCATTCCAGGTCACAGCATAATGCAATCCAACACATGGGTTCCAAAGCTGCAAGTCACCTAGTAGGTAACTATAATTTTGTTGATAGTTTTTATGTGGTTGATATTGGTAATAATAATGTAGTCTTTGGAGTGCAATGGTTGTATTCTATAGGAGATAATTTGGTAAATGATCAAATTCCTCAAATGAAATTTTAGAATTCAACAGGTGTACTAAGGGTTGTGATAGGGCAGCATACTTACCCAAAACAGGTAGTAAATTGCAATCGTATGAGATCTGTATTGAGGCATGGTGATATAGAATAGGTTGTTGAATTTTATATCACCTCTCCCAAGCCAAAAATCAGAGTTGTTAAACACCCAAAGAAGATAGAGACACTTTCGCACAAATATGAAAATGTTTTCAGAGACCTTCCACATGGTAGACCACCTGATAGGGGGGTTGAGCATAACATTTTTTTGAAGGAGGGTACTTCACCCTTTTAGATACCACCTTATAGACATCCCAAGAAGTTCAAAGATGAGATTGATAAGGCCATTCAAGAACTCTTAGAGTTACAACTCATTAGACCAAGCTCTAGCCCTTATGCTTCTTCAGTAGTGTTGGTAAAGAAAAAAGATGGAACTTTGAGGATGTGTATAGACTTTAGATCTTGGAACAAGAAGACCATCAAGAATAGATATCCTATTCCTAGGATTGATGAGCTCATGGATGAGCTATTTAGAGCTAATTACTTTTCTGAAATTGACCTTAGATCTGGTTATCACCAAATTCGGATGAAGGAGGAAGATGTGCAAAATACTGCTTTTCTATGTCATTATGGTCACTTTGAGTTTCTTGTTATGCCATTTGGGTTGACTAATGCTCTAGCTACATTTAAAGCATGTATGAATAGAATATTTTGAAAGCATATTAGAAGGTTTGTTTTAGTCTTCTTTGATGATATTCTCATTTACAGTTAAAATTGGTAAGAGCACTTACAACGCTTAGAGATTGTGTTGAAAACTTTGCAAGAATAGTCTTTGTATGCTAAGATGTCTAAATGTGAATTTGGGATGAAAGAACTATTATATCTTGGGCACATTATTGGGAAATATGGAGTGAAAGTGCACATGGAAAATATCAGTGTTATCTTAGAATGGCCATCACCAAAAACATCACAGAATTAAGAGGCTTCATTGGAATATCTACATACTACAGGAAGTTTGTGAAAGGGTTCTCCAAGTTGACTTCTCCACTAACTGATTTGACTAAGAAGGATTTCATATATGTGGTAGTGGATAGATAGACTAAGTTTTCTCATTTCTATGTTTTTACATCCTCTTTTAGTGCTGCATAAGTGGTTGACCTTTTTTTCAAAGAAATCTTCAGATTGCATGGGCTCCCCAAGAGCATTGTGAGTGATAGAGATGGTAGATTCATGAGTGATTTTTGGCAATAAATTTTCATATTGGTTGGCACTTAGTTGACTTTAAGTACAAGATACCATCTCCAAACTGATGGAAAAATAGAGAGGGTGAATAAATGGTTGGAAGCGTACCTCCGAAACTATGTGGGAGAACAACAAAAAGCTTGGACAAAATGGTTACACTTGGGTGAGTTTTGCTACAACACCACATGTTACCTACTAAGTCATACTTAGTCGGTGTTATCAAGTGATCCCAGTGAACCGGACAAAGATGATTTGTTCGGACTTCAGAAGACCTTCAGACTTGCTTCTCGGAAGTGTTTTTTTATCTACCACATGTTCATACCCCCTTGGGGGAGTTGTAATAAAATGTTCTAGCACGGTAGTGTGCATAAAAGACTCGGTCTCTTGGACTGTATTTGTCAATCCAATCAGCCTAGAGTGTTTTTTCCCTTGGGTATTATTGGTTGTTGAATAAACGATTGATAATTTTTGAGTTTTTCACTCAATACCTCCAAAGTTGGGGTGGTCGGCTTGAAATTTAGGCCTATGGAGGTTATTATAGTCTGCGTGTCAATGTATAAACATGCTAGGAATTATGGTTGAGTCATATGAACATGTGCTAAGTCCCCCTAGGTTTTTTTTTAATTTTAATTTTTCCACAAAACTTAGGCTATTTTTTTAATAGTCTAATTGGAAAAATTGGTCTTGTAAAAAAAGTGGGGTTAAAAGTCAGTTTTAGTCATGGGGGTGCTCATTTTCTAACTCAGAGCACCCAGTAAACCTGTAAACCCACTTTTCCTAAGTTTTGAGTGATTTTTCCATCACTCATGTGAGAAAATAAAAATAAAATCAAATATTAATTAATTTAATTAAAAATTAATTAAATAATGGAGCAAATCCAAATTCCTAAATCAGTGGATTTTTCTCTAATTTGACTAAAATTAGTCTCATCAGCTTCAGATTGACCGGGAGTTCCCATTCCTTGACTGAAGGCATGGATCAGGGCTGAAGAGGAGCTTAACAGGCTCATGCAGATTTGGGGGTGGCGCCCCCCTTTCTCTCTCCTCCACATGTGTGGATCAATCTAGCAATTGTTTGATGGGTGGTTCAATTCACTGAGTGAGGTGTCACTCCGATTTGTAGTTCCAGTCCAGTTAGACTCAGTTCATCATCAGATTAGTCTCAGCTTAACTCTCTGTCAGCTTCAGTCTCTCTTTCAGTTGGGCATGCACCCCTCTTGGCCAATCTGGTTATAAATAAAGCAAATTTTTCCTCTTCCAATCTAGTTAGAGCTGGGAAGAAAGGATTGTTATTGTTTAATATTGTATTGATCATCCTTTTTGTTGAAATAAAGAGAATCTTTGGAGGCTAAATTGTGGAGTACTTTTCATGTGTGGATCATCATTATCATGTTGCTTTTGAGGTGAACTGCTATTTTTTTCAATTTTTGCATTAAATTGTTGTCTGCCTAAATTATTATTGGAATCATAGGAATAGATCATTGTAAGTAAGTTTACTTACTCATGTTTTGATACATATGTTTGAATGAGCTATTATTTGCATGCTAAATAAGATTATTTTCATGCTATGTCATCTATTTCTCATATGTGCCTTCAGATTTAATGGTTTTGTTTGCAGGATTTGTTGTTTAGCTTGCAGGTTTGTCGTGATTGGAAGATTTGTGGTTCAAGTTTTATTCCATTGGTTTTCTAAGAAATATTTCGAATATTGTGCCCCTCGGTGCTTCACTAACAAGTTTCTTTTGCAGATCTATTTCAGCAACAAGCACTTCTCTTTTCCTCTTCCTCATTCAAAATTTAAATTTTATTCAAATTGGTTACCATTAAATAATCTTATCGCTTATATCTATCTCATTAAGAAAATCATATATAGATCTAGATAGTAATATCCTTTCCTAATTTTAGATCTTAGTTCTATTTTGCATGCAAAGTTATATTTGAAGAGATCTGGTTCAAATTACCCTCTTTTGCAAGCATTATAAAAGAAAATTTGTAGCTTGCTCATAAGGTAGTTTCACTTTTTTACGTTCTTTAAAGTTTTAAATTCTACAAGAAAAGTTCATATATTATTGGCTTCCAAAATAGAAAGCCAAGATCCCAAAGAAATCTTGCTTTCCTTGGTTCCTTTTTTGAAAAGCTAAATTAGCCTTTTTTAACAATTTTTAACTTAGTCTCTTTCCGGTAATTAGTGTGGTGACCCAAAACAATTTTAAAGTGTTTTTGGGCACATTTTATTTTAATTGCTCGCTATTTTTTATCAGTTTAAAAAAAAATAGAAGGAGACTCTACCCGTTTTCCGACTCTTGGGAAAACCGGAGCTTCCCGGATGCTTCCCCCACCGTTGTGCTTCTTTTTAAGCTTTTTGTAAGATTGTTGTAAGCCTTTGGATCCCATATAGCAAGGAACAAATTGAACATTAGTTTTCTGATATTTTCAACCTTAATAATAAAAAAAATCACTTTGAGTAATCTCTTTCGAGCCCACTCCCCATCCCCCCAGGGGGGATCCACGTCCGTTTCATTTTTTTGCTTTTTTCCTATTTTTTCTCTAGCTTAATATTGTCATGCAGGATTGTATAATTTGATAATATTTCTCATTATTCCATATTTTGAAATCAAATTAATAGTAATACTTATCCCACGAATCCTTGATTGAACCGAAAGGTGAAAGAGGATCGTGGTAGACTTAATTAGAAAACCTGTGGTGTGTTTTTTTTCATTGTTACTTTTCACATGAAAGCACTAAAATTAACCCCTCCTTGATTTCCCTATTGAGGTCCACTTGGACCGAAAGAGATTCCTGGAGGGGTTTTTTCTTAACAAGAACACACTCTTAAAATTTACTAAAATTGACAAGATTCCAGTGTGTATGCTCTGCACTTGGGTACGGTTCATCCGATCAGTCAAGTTGCATCAAAAGCAATGCGAGTGACTAGAATAATTAGGATTCACTTTCCCAATTAGCCACCTCAAGAGAAAATCCAACTCCTCGATTAAAGCGTAAACGGTGGCAAAATACCCAAAGGAAGTGGGAACTACTGGACAGTGACCTCGAGGCGCCAATCTCTATTACATCCTAGCGGGTGTATTATGAATACAGTCTCAGAGACTCCATTCAAACCACATATTTTTTGCGGGTAGCCATAGCGGTTGTTACTTTTGGACATACTCCAAGTACCCCCCAGGTATATCTGGAGCCCCCCCGCCTAATTTAATTCACTCATCTTTTCACATTGATTTAAAATGTACCAATATACAATTGCACAACATTCACTCCAGCACTTGCAAGCACTCTTAATTTTTTCCGACTCCATTTTAAGGTACTGGTCAACTGTTTATTTCTTTCTATCTATATGTGATTGTGTGTCATTTTGTTATTATTTGTGATTATCTCATCATGTTATTTGTTGTTTACAATTGTTAAATAAAAACTCCTAAAAAACTTACTCTTTTAATACCATCATCATCTAAGTAACCGGCCTTAGTAAATCGTAGGGTCTACCCCCCTTGGCTTCGTTAGGAGTTTTCCTAAACGGAGGAGTCAATAAGAAGGTGTCATCCTTGACTCGAGACTTTCCCCCAAGGACACACTAAGTGGCTTGAAGATTTCTTCCACGTTCCCCCCCAGAAGTGTGAAGGGTGAAAACATTTTTTGGCACCGTTGTCAGGGATAAATATTTTTATTCCTGAGTAAGACTTAGCTTAACTTTTTTCTAAAGAACTAAAAAGATAAAAAATTGATTGATCTTATCTTTAAAACACAAAATTAAAACTCGATCCATCTGGCGACTCCAGTGTCTAATATCCCTCCAAGGATTTCTACCCGAAGGAACCCGGAACGATTATTCAATCCTCTCCCTAATCCTGAAATGTTTATTGGAGAAAGGTTGGATAGGAAGACTTCTCATAGAATCCTTGAATATTTAGGAGACCAATCCCTCTCATATATCCATCACATATTTGAAGAGAGTCACACTCAACCATCTACCATAATGTCTGATTTTTTCAAACCCCTTAATTTTCTCAAATATCAGGTACTCCACATGTTATCCCAGGTGATGCTATCAAGAAACTTCCTACCTTCCAAGGAAACAATGCCATCACCACTAAGTCCCACCTGCGGAAGTTTGAAAAGCACCTAGTCTCTTATTGCATTGATGCAGACAATGACCATGATGATGTCAAGATGAAGTTGTTTTCTTTATCCCTAGAATAAGAGGCTGGAGAATGGTACCTTGACTTGGAAAACAAATCATATGCAACCCTTAAGGACTTCCTAGATGGTTTTAGGGAGAAGTGGGGAGAAAAGAAAGAACCTAGACATCAACTTGATGCCCTCCACAACATTAAGAAGATCGAGAATGAAACCATAGAGGAATTCAACACTAAATTCAGAAGGGTGGTTGTGGACCCTCATGATGACATCAATACAAATAATGCTTCTATCCGCATATACTACATTGAAGCTTTATCCAGTGACTTAAGGTACTAGTTGAGAGATAAAGAATTTATCGATCTTAAAGCTGCCCAAATCCTTGCCAAGAAAATTGAAACAAACATGCAGTCATCCAGTAAATATAACATACCTGGATACACCAGAGGAAACTCTTCTCACAACAAAGAGACCAAGGGTAAGGCTATTGAGTTAGAAGAGAAGGGCACTTCCAAATATCCCATTAAAGAGATGGAAAAAATGATGAAAACCTTGGTCACTAATCAAAATCAACAAATGGCCAATCATGCTGCACAGTTCAATCACATGCAGAATAGATTGGCGATGATGGAAAGGAATAATGGACCGAGGAACTTTCAGCCCAAGAAAAATCAGATGTATTAGAAGAAAGCCCCTCATTAAGAACCTAGGATCCCAAACCAGTTACACTTAGCTAACATGGTAGAGGAAGTGATTCAATGGTGTATACCTTGTGAACAATTCCACCAGGAGAGTACTTGTTATGTTGAAAATCAAGTCATGGAACATGGACTTCCCGAGGTCAGTGGTTAGGAAACAACTTCAAGCGATCCGGATCATGTATACATGGTAGGACAAACCTACCCTTTGTCAAACCAGCATTGGTAGTAGGCCATAGATTATAGTCATGAGAAGGACCTCCTTTCCCACTTCTATGGTGAAATTCCTACTCCATAAAAGGTTAAGGAAATTAAGGAGGCTATATTCAAGGGTGCAGTTTATCGAAGGAAGGAGAAGTCTTCACCAGCTAAAAAGTACAAACCTAAGGTAACAAATCCTCTTTTTTCAAATCCCCCTACTATCCTAGAATCAAATATTGACATTGAAAAATGGTGGAATGATGTTAAGTTCTCTGCTTATGCAACTGATATCATTCAAATTCCTGGTCAAAAATAAAATTTGTTAAAATCCATAGAGGATAGTCAAAATAAAACTCATAATATTGTCAAAGAGGATCCTCTCCCTAATAATAATGCTATATTTGAATATGAATCTATTAAACTTAAGGATATGCCTTTAGTCCTCAACAGTGTTGACCCAATAAGGGAATACCACTTGCCTTTTTATGTCTCCGTTTTAGTTGATCTTCTCCTTCATAATTGCATGCTAGATTCAGGTGCTTCATCAAATGTCATAACAAGAAAAGTAATGGAACAACTAAATCTAAGGATCACATGACCCTACCACAATGTTTGTGCAATGGATGCAAGAGAAGTTGAAGTGGTAGGGATAATATTAAATCTACATGTTAAATTGGCCAAGTATTCGAACATCGACATGGCGATGGATGTGGTAGTGATTGATGTGCTAGATAATTGGGGTATGTTGTTATCCAGAAAGTGGGATGCAACTCTTGGTGGGTACATTCAAATGGATTGGACATATGCTACTATACCTACATTATAAAACACAAGGGTGATACTCCATAGGAACAAACAAAGGAAACAACATGTAGAAAACCCTAAAAATCCTTGGAATGAATTTGTACATTGCACTGACAACTTTGGAAACTATGCTATCTTGTCAAATTTCATGGCCCCTATTAAGGAAAACATTAAAGATGAAAATATAGATGAGGTTTTGTAAATGTACTTTGATGGGGATTATTCCAAAGTCGAAAAGGGAGCTGGCATCGTGATCATTTCTCCTTCAAATAAAATATACAACTTTGCTTTCAAGTTAGAGTTTGAAGCATCGAACAATGTAGCTGAGTATGAGGCATTGCTTCTAGGGTTAGAAACCTCTAAAGACATGGGAATAAATATGTTGAACATAAAAGATGATTCGGACTTAGTCATCCTCCATCTTAAGAATCAGTATCAGTGTAAAAGTGATAGACTAAGGAAGTATAGGAATGCCATATGGGACACCATGGAATGGTTTGATGCACTCAACATTCAAAATATCCCTAGGGAAATGAATGGGTTAGCAGATAAGTTGGCAGTGGCAACATCCACCCTCCATCCTTCAGATGAGATGCTTAATGGAAATGGAAAAATGGAAATTAATTTCAAACCTTCAATTCTGGATAATGTAGATCATTGGCAGGTGTTTAAAGATGATGAACAAATCTTGAGATTCATCCATAATATCCAAGAGTTTGAGGGTAGAAAGATCAGTTATCAGCAGTAGGGTAAAGAGCATCAGGAGTGCGAGGATAATGTAAGGAATCACATCCAGAGTAGCCTTATAACTTTTGAAAATCTGTTTGATCGACAAGATCGTCATAAAAACAAAAAGAATCAATAAAAATTGGGGATTATATGGAAAGAAACATAGGAATGGATAAAGAACCCAAGTTAATAAAAATTGGAAAAGGTACTTCAGAAAAGGAAAGGAACAATTTGATCAGCTTAATTAAAGAGTATAGAGATGTGTTGGCCTTTAGTTATGATGAGCTTAAAGCCTATCGAGAAGATGTGTTTCAACACACTATTCCCATCACATAAGAGGCTAAGGAGGTCAAGTATTTTCGAAAAATATTAGGTGAATAAATCCTAAGTTGGCCCCCATTGTGCGGAAGGAACTTCAGAAGATGTTAGCAGTAGGGATCATAGCACCTACAAGACATTCATCATGGCGCTCCAACTTAGTTGTTGTTAGAAATAAGAATGGGTCAATTAGAATATGTATAGATTTCAGAAATCTAAACACATCGTGCCTTAAGGATAATTACCCATTTCCCAATATGGAAACATTACTTCAAAGAGTAACAAGACTAGGAATGATGTCCATGTTTGATGGATTTTCTAGGTATAACCAGGTGTTGGTAAATAAAGAAGATCAACATAAAACTACATTCACCACACCTTGGGGAACCTACAAATTTTTAAGAATGCCTTTTAGCTTATTAAAATGCAGGTGCCACCTTCCAAAGAGCCATGGATTTTTCCTTTAAAGAACTTATAGGAAAAATAATCGAAATATATCAAGATGATTTAACTAATTTTTCAAAGGAAATATATGACCACATACGTCATCTCAGGAAGGTTTTCATAAGATGTCGAAAATATGGTATTTCCTTAAACCTTGCCAAGTCAATCTTTGGGGTTGACGAAGGAAAGTTGCTGGGACACATCATTTCTAAGGATGGTGTCAAGGTAGATCCTGAGGGATTCGATGCCATTAAGAAATTCCCCTTTCCTCAGAATATTAAATATCTCTAGTCTTTCAATGGTCAGATAAATTTCATAAGGGGATTCATCCCAAATTTAGTAGAACTAATGAAGCCCTTACAAAAGTTGTTAAAGAAAGATGCTAAATTTGAATGGATAGATGAAGGGAAAGATTATTTCAAGTCTATCAAAGATGCTATATCCAAGTCCCTAGTCTTTATCAGTCCATATCATTCCAAGGAATTTCCAATATTTTCCTTTTCCTCAGAGGATACCATTGCTGGTGTTTTTCTTCAAAAGAATAAGGAGGGATAAGAGAAACCTATAGCCTTTATGAGTAGAGCCTTGCAACATTCAAATTTGAAGTATACCACCATGGTGAAATAGTTTTATAATCTTGTCAATTCCATTAAAAATTTTAGAACTTATGTGGAATACTCTCAAATCATTGGGTATGTACCCCATGTAGCTGTCAAGGATATCATGTCTTAACAAGATTTCCTAGGAGTCAGGGGTAAATGGGTTTCAAAGATTCAAGAGTATGATTTAGAGATAAAACCTACTAAGTTAATTAAGGGATAGGGTCTTGTAAACATGTTGACCCAAGGAAATGAAAAATCCTTAGGAATAATTTGCCAGAATAGTGGTCTAGAACAAAGTGTATTAGACAAGCTTCAGAGATTAGAGTAGCACCCTTGGTATACCGACATCATATTTTTTCTCTGTAACCTTACATGCCCTGATCACCTACTTGGCCATAAAAGAAGAGCATTAAGGTTAAAAGAAACTAAGTATTGTTTAACAAAAGATGGTTTGGGTTGGAGAAACCCCGATGGTTTAATACTTAGATGTGTCGATGAACCTGAGTCCAAAAAACTCATGGTTGAGTTCCATGCAGGATTTTGTGGTTGAAATTTTGCAGCAAGAACAACTGCCCATAAAATCCTTAGAGCAGGTTACTATTGGCTGAACCTTTTTTTGGATGTGCACAAGTCTTTTAGAGTTTTCCCCCAGTGTCATTTGTTCACCAGAAAGCAACAAATGAAATCCTTGCCTTTAAAACCAATAGTTGTCCAAGCCCCTTTCTAGCAGTGGGGGATTGATTTCATCGATAAGTTCAAGGATAACTCGAGCAATGGTTATTCTTGGATACTCACTGCCACTGATTATTTCACCAAGTGGGTAGAGGTGATACCCACCAAGAAGGAAATCGATGTTGTAGTCATGGATTTCCTAGAAGATAGGATTATCACAAGATTCAGTGTGCTAGCCAGAATCATCACAGATAATGGCCCATGCTTCAGTTCCTCCGAGATGTCATCCTTTTGTTTCAAGTACAGCATTGTCCTATCCCATTCATCCAACTATTATCCCCAAGGAAATGGTCCATCTGAGTCAAGCAATAAAAACTTAATGACCATAATCTAGAAAACTATGGGCGATAAGAAAAAGGTCGGGGATAGCAAGATCAAGTTTGCATTATGGGCCGATAAAATCACAAAGAAAAGTTCAACCGGAAGGAGCCCTTTCGAACTTGTCTATGGCCTATATGTCACCTTACCGGTCCACTTAAATCTTCCACCGTATCAACTTCTCCAGACTTTTAGCTCAAATCAGGATACCATTCAAGACAGAATCAACTAGTTGATCGAGTTAGATGAAAGCAGAAGAAATTCCCTTGACCAGAGTATCATAAATTCAGATAAATTCAAGAGAACCTTTGATGGATCTACCCGGCCTGGATCCTTTCAAGTAGGTGACACAGTCTTACGTTGGGACAAATGGAGGGAGAAACCCAGGAAACATGGAAAGTTCGACAGCTTATGGTTTGGTCCATATATCATTGATGAAGTAGCAAGAACAAATTATTTCTATCTGAATGACCTGGAAGGAGAAAGGTTAAGCCTACCAATGAATGGATTTATCCTTAAGATGTTCTTCACTGAGATGGCTTGATGCCTTCATTGGCATCAGTTGTTTCAGGGCCAATTTCTAAACTTTTCCCTGCATGTATTTAAAAAAAAATTCATGTATCATATTGTTGTATTATAGATGTTTTGTACCATAGCACTAACCTTGAATTTTTTCTGTTGTATATTAGTCTTGTAAAATATTTCTTTGTGTACATTATATACTAATTATGTACATTAATCTGATTTTCCAATTGGTTTCTTTTATATACATGTTACTGATAAAGTTTAATTGATGTGTAGGACACAGAGATTCCGTAGTTCTCACATCCTCTTCTTTGATTAGAAGATTAGTCAAAGCATGTGTCCCTAGATGGAGCCAGATGTTACCTACTAAGTCATACTTAGTCGATGTTATTAAGTGAGCCTGTTGAACTGGACAAAGATGATTTGTTCGGACTTCAGAAGACCTTCACACTTGCTTATGGGAAGTGTTTTTTTTATCTACCACATGTTCATACCCCCTTGGGGGAGTTGTAATAAAATGTTCTAGCACAATAGTGTCTGTAAAAGAATCGGTCTCTTGGAATCTATTTGTCGATCCGATCAGCCCAGAGTGTTTTTTCCCTTGGTTATTATTGGTTGTTGAATAAACGACTAATAATTTCTGAGTTTTTCACTCAATACCTCCAAAGTTGGGGTGGTCGGCTTAACATTTAGGCATATGGAGGTTATTAGAGTCTATGTGTCAATGTAGAAACATGCTAGGCATTGTGGTCGACTCATATGAACATGTGTTAAGTCCCCCTATGTTTTGTTTTCTTTTATTTTTTAATTTTAATTTTTCCACAAAACTTAGGTTATTTTTTTAATAGTCTAATTGGAAAAATTGGCCTTGTAATAAAAGTGGGCTTAAAAGTCAGTTTCAGTCATGGGGGTGCTCATTTTCTAACTCAAAGCACCCGACAAACCCATAAACCCAGTTTTCCTAAGTTTTGAGTGATTTTTCCATCACTCGGGTGAGAAAATCCAAAAAAATCAGATATTAATTAATTTAATTAAATAATGGAGCAAATCCAAATTCCTAAATTAGTGGATTTTGCTCTGATTTGACTGAAATCAGTCTCATCAGCTTCATATTGACCGAGAGTTCCCATTCCTTGACTAAAGGCATGGATCAGGGT
Organism: Pseudotsuga menziesii; assembly: GCA_001517045.1. Lineage (NCBI taxonomy): Eukaryota > Viridiplantae > Streptophyta > Pinopsida > Pinales > Pinaceae > Pseudotsuga > Pseudotsuga menziesii. The sequence continues at coordinate 92,859 of LPNX010271308.1, read as the reverse complement.
TGAAGAGGAGCTTAACAGGATCATGCAGATCTGGGGGTTGTGCCCTCCTTTCTCTCTCCTCCACATGTGTAGATCAATCTGGAAGTTGTTTGATGGGTGGTTTAGTTTAGTGAGTGAGGTGTCACTCCAATTTGTAGTTCCAGTCTAGTTAGACTCAGTTCATCATCAGATCAGGCTCAGCTTAACTCTCTGCTAGCTTCAGTCTCTCTTTCAGTCAGGCATGCACCCCTCTTGGCCAGTTTGGCTATAAATAAAGCGGCTTTTTCCTCTTTCAAGCTAGTTAGAGCTAGGAAGAAATGCTTGCTATTGTGTAATATGGTATTGATCATCCTTTTTGTTGAAATAAAGAGAAGATTTGGAGGCTAAATTGTGGAGTACTTTTCATGTGTGGATCATTATTATCATGCTGCTTTTGAGGTGAACTGCTATTTTTTTTAATTTTTGCATTAAACTGTTGTATGTTTGAATGATTATTGGAATCATAGGAATAGATCATTTTAAGTAAGTTTACTTACTCCTATTTTTCTACATATGTTTGAATCAGCTAATATTTGCATGCTAAATAAGATTATTTTCATGGTATGCCATTTATTTCTCATATTTACCTTCATATTTAATGGTTTTGTTTGCAGGATTTGTTGTTTAGCTTGCAGGTTTGTTGTGATTGGAAGAGATGTGGATCAAGTTTGATTCCACTATTTTTCCAACAAATATTGCAAAGATTGTGCCCCTCGGTGCTTCACTGACAAGTTTCTTTTGTAGATCTATTTTAGCAATAAGCACTTCTCTTTTCCTCTTTCTCCTTCAAAATTTCAATTTTCTTCAAATTGGTTACCATTAAAGAATCTTATCGCTTAGATCTATCTCATTAAGAAAATAATATATAGATATAGTTAGTAAGGTCTTTTCCTAAATTTAGATCTCAGTTCTATTTTGCATGCAAAGTCATATTTAAAGAGATCTAGTTCAAATTACCCTCTTTTGCAAGCATTATAAAGGAAATTTGTAGCTTGCTCATCAGATAGTTTCACATTTTTTCATTATTTAAAGTTTTAAATTCTGCAATAAAAGTGCATATCTTATTTCCTTCCAAAATATCAAACCAATATCCTAAGGAAAGCTTGCTTTCCTTGGTTCCTTTTTTGAAAAGCTAAATTAGCCCTTTTTAACAATTTTTAACTTAGCCTCTTTCCGGTAATTATTGTGGTGACCCAAAACACTTATAAAGTGTTTTTGGGCACATTTTATTTTAATTTCTTGTTGTTTTTTTATCAGGTTTAACAAAAAAGAGAAGGAGACTCTGCCCTTTTTCTAACTCTTAGGCAAATCGGAGCTTCCCAGAGGCCTCCCCCACCGCTGTGCTTGTTTTTAAGCTTGTTGTAAGATTGTTGTAACTTTGGAGCCCAGATAACAAGGACTAAGGGGGATCGTATACTCTTCAAATGAAAGGGGGATTGTTGTATTCTAGTAGGCTCTTTCGATCCCACTCCCCATCCACTAAGGGGGGTCCGTGTCCGTTTCATTTTTTATTTTTTTTTCGTTTTTGCTCCAGCTTAGTTTGGTCATGCATGATTGTATACTTTGATAATATTTTTCATTATTCCATATTTTGGAATCAAATTAATACTAATACTTACCCCGCGGATCCTTGATTGAACCGAAAGGTGAAAGAGGATAGTGGTAGAATTAATTAGAAAACCTGTGGTGTGTGTTTTTTCATTGTTACTTTTCACATGAAAGCAGTAAAATTAACCCCTCCTTGATTTCTCAATTGAGTTCCACTTGGACCGAAAGAGATTCCTGGAGAGTCTTTTTTCTTAACAAGAACATGCTCTTAAAATTTACTAAAATTGACAAGACTCCGGTGTGTATGCTCTGCACTTGGTTGTGGTTCGTCCGATCAGTCAAGTTGCATCAAAAGCAATGCGAGTGACTAGAATAATTAGGATTCACTTTCCCAATTAACCACCTCATGAGAAAATCCAACGCCTTGATTAAACCATAAATGGTGGCAAGATATCCAAAGGAAGTGGGAACTACTAGACAGTGACCTCAAGGCGCCAATCTCTGTTACATCCTAGTAGGTATATTATGAACACAGTATCAGAGACTCCTTTCAGCCCACACATTCCTTGCGGGTAGCTGTAGCAGTTGTTACTTTTGGACATACTCCAAGTACCCCCCCGGGTATATCTGGAGTCCCCCTGCCTAATTTAATTCACTCATCTTTTCACATTAATTTAAAACGTACCAAGATACAATTGCACAACATTCACTCCAGCACTTGCAAGCACTCTTAATTATTTTCGACTCCATTTTAAGGCACTGGTCAACTGTTTATTTCTTTCGATCTATATGTGATTGGGTGTCATTTCATGCTTATTTGTGATTATCTCATCATGTTATTTGTTGTTTACAATTGTTAAATAAAAAATCCTAAAAAACTTACTCTTTTAATACCATCGTCATCTAAGTAACCAGCCTTAGTAACTCATAGGGTCTACCCCCCTTGGCTTTGTTAGGAGTTTTCCTAAATGGAGGAGTCAAGAACAAGGTGGCAGCCTTGACTCAAGACTTTCCCCCAAGCACACACTGAGTGGCTTGAATATTTCTGTCGCATTCCCCCCCAGGTGTGTGAAAGGCGGCAACACCACCTTTCAAATGTCAATGGGGATGTCTCCTTTCAGAGAATTATATGGTTATGATGCACTTACATTTGCTGATATGATATTTGGTTATAGTAGAGATCCAAAAGTTAAATATTGGGCGGAAGAAAGCCAAGAAATTTTAAATATTTTAAAAGACAATTTGCAGGTTGCCCAAAATCAACAAAAATAATATGCAAATAAACATAGAGAGGAATGGACCTTTTAGGTTGATGATTTAGTGTATTTCAGGTTGCATCCATACAAAAAAACATATCTCAAAAGGAATGGAGCAGAAAAGCTAAATCCAAGATACTATGGGCCCTACAAGGTAATTTAGAAGATTGGAGAAGTGCATATGAGTTGGAACTTCCGGAAGGGAGTAAAATTCATAATGTATTTCATGTTTCTTGTCTCAAGAAAGCTATTGGTCAGAAAATTGTAATTTCAGATACACTCCCTCCTTTCGATGATGAAGGACAACTCACACTTATTCCGGAAAAGGTTTTGAAGACAAGGGAGAGAAGATTGAGGAGAATAACAATCAAAGAATACTTGGTGCAATGGAAGGATATACCAAGTGAAGATTCCACATGGGAAGAGGAGAATATTTTTCAGCATCCAAATCTTAAATTTCTTGAGGACAAACAATATTGGGTGGGGAGGACTGTAATGTCCCCATTCAAATAATTTCATAGTAGGGAAATTCCATCAATCCTACTAGTTCCATAGGTTGGGTGGAAGCATTGGGAAGTTAATAAGAGAGCTAATACATGGTGTTTAGTTATTAGAAGTAATAAATATTTATTTAATGGAGTCAATTAAATGAATGCAAGTAAAAAATGAAATGGCTATGGAGAATGGAGACACATGGAGACTATGGGGCCCACTCAAGCTAGAATTCCTATGTTAAATGGCATCCTCCTCTTGCAATATCAAATCTATGGGAAGCCTAATGTTTTTGGATGGAATATAAGGTTAATATAGTTGTCCATATACTTCATAGGTTGAATTTGGGATGAATTGTAAGTTACATGGGGAGGGAAAGAGCCAAATGGGAGTTTCATGGACACTTGGCTAGATTCCCCTTACATTTATGACATCTATGACACCAACGATGGGGATTCTATGACAATTATGACACAAGCCAGATATGAAGGATAACATATGACATATCTGACATGTCAAGCCTAAATAGAGCATCTTATAGGGCGCTCTTAGGATTTGTAGAAGGCCAAGAGGCTCCTACTCAAATTTGGAAGAAGAGGAAAGGTGAAGAGAGAGGCGGCATGGCATAGCATGAGCAGCCACAACAATTCGACTTGGATTTGGTTTATGGATGGATTTGGAACCTTAGAATACCAAGAATTTTTATAAATGCAGGGAAAATCCATGAGAAGGCCCTTTTGATCATTTGTGAAAAAAATTATTTTGAAGAGAGAGAGCTACTGGATGACTAGTTCATGCCTTAGCCAAGTTAGAGGATGAAAGATTCCCATCCGAGTTGGTGTTTAGAGAGGCCACTTAGGTATTTCAAGGAGCTTAAATGGAGCCATAAGTTACAGGTGCAAGCTATAGCAGCTCATGGACATATCAAGTTCAGCTTGTTCTTCCTTTCATCTCAAGTTTTCTCACCATATTTCAGCTCTATGGAGTGAGGCACACTTAGTGAGCTATTCATCTATTTGAGGGATATTATCTTACTCCAATATTTTGTATTCTGATGTAAATTATATGATATTTAAGTTCAAAAATCTCTCAGGTTGAAAGGTCAAGAAATCTCATGTATTATTGCTCAATAATGAAGAAACAATGCCATTTCCCCACTACCTTGTTGTAAACTCTTGTAATCTTGATGGATTATAATAGATGTATAAAATATTGATGATTTATGAATGAATGGAATTTCATTAAAGTATATTATGGGTTTCATGTTCAGTAATTGAGAATTTGTGGCCATTGGGTCGAATTTCATAGCAATTGGAGCAAACTACACCTCATTTCCCCAAGGGTCCAAAACTAGTTTTTTATATCTGATTAAAAGAAGTGGTAAAATCCATGGGAGGTCAATTGGTTATGCATATAAGTCTCTGATAATGTCTTCTACACATCCCCTGCTTCAATTTAAGACTTCAAGTGGGTTTCTCTACATTTGGGAAGCCATTTCTACCACTTACCCCGGGGGATTTTTAGTTATGAGGGATTTCCCTGAACATAATAATCAAGTTATTATATAATTCATACACCTTGTTTGAAGATTTAGGAGCAATTGGAATGATTTGGAGACCAATATACTAAAACTAGTAAAGAGACAAAATTGTGAAAAAAATTGGAAAATTGGGCATTTTGGTAAAAATTTAAAAAAGGGACATTACAGGTTTAAAATCTACAAATGAAAGAAAACCCTTCTTAATAGTTAAGCATATCTAGTCTTTGAAACTAGAAGATAAAATCAATCTTCTTCTTTTCGAATCTATATGTTGATTTTTTTGTAGAGAAGAAAAGAGACTGCTCTTAATTAAGACAAGATTGCCAGTAATTTATTATTTGGATAGCTTGTGAAAATGAAGTATGATCCGTCTCTCTTTGATACCAACCATAGTCACTCATTACTATTGTTTGGAATTGTTTTCTGAGTTGTAGAAAGGATCACGAACGTTTCTCATAGAAGGATCTGTTTCTTACTGAAATTGATTGTTTACATATGGATTGCACATAGTTGAAGACGGGGCTAGGATGCTCAATGGAGAGTGTACCTTTCATGAATCATATATAGATTCTCAAAATTATTATTTTAACTAAACTTCATGTTTTAGGTTGTGAGAGCAAGAGACCTCTCGAGGAGAGAGACTACTTTGCCCTATTTTTTATTATAATAATTTAGACCTGAATAACTCACTTTATAGCTAAGTAGTTAAAACTCCATTCATGAATTAATGGAACTCAAGGTTCACTTGAAATGTATATTAATATTTCCAACATTTATACTTACAAGTTAAAATCCCACTATTACATGAAAATGGTTTAATAATTTAATTGCAGAGTCAAAATCCAAGAGTTTAATAATTTACATTTATGTACTTTTATCTACCTTCCGGTAGAATTGTGATGCAAACTTACATGAAAATGGTTTAATAGTTTAATTGTTGAGTTAAAATTAATTTACATTTATGTACTTTTATCCACCTTCCCATATAATTGTGATGCAAATTTACTGAGTTATATTGGTGAACTTTTATCATATTTACTTGGGTTAGTTTAAGTGAAAAGGTTTTGAATTGTTTTAGACGGAATTATTTCTTTTAAAAGAACGATTTTGCAATAAAGCATAATAGCAATTTGACAATGTAAAATGAATTGGAGTGATTGTGCTGCAAACTTGTAACCTATTATGTTGGATAAATAATAAAGAGATTAAGAATTCTTGGCCGATGTAGCTCATATTTGGGTTACTTTGAGATATTTGTGGTATATGCGTGTGTGCAAGTTGATGATGGTCTCTTTTGACGCGTTAGATGCAATAGAAAACTGAAAAAATAGGCATCCATCAACTTGCATGGATAATTTGAGACACTTACACAATGAATCTTACGATGAGTAAAAAACAAGAAATGTAGGAAATTGAATGATGTTAACTATCTATTGAAAATGTTGTTAAATATCTAAAGTTATATTTTATTAATGGGCACTTTTTATTTTTGGGACAAATTATAAGGTATATGTTTTTGTGGCTGCAGTGACTAAATGATGGAATAAACTTACGAAAACTGGTAGACATATAGAGAACATATAATACTAGTGCACGACTAATTTTCCAATAATAAATAAATAAATAAATAAATAAATAAATAAATATATATATTGTTTTAATTATCTAAGAGATCAAACCTCGAAAACGGTATGTCAATTATGGGTACAACGTTTGAATGTATTAATGCAATTATTTGGAAATGGTTTTTTTATAGAATATAGAGGTCGGTGTTCTTTAGTGCACCATACAATGTTTTTAAAATGGACGAAAAACTAACAATGTGTTTTTTGAGTTGAGAAGTCATGACAAAAGATAAATAAGAAAAAAATAGAAAAAAATATGTATTCTTGTTAAAATTTACATCTTTGGAATCTATGAAAAAAACCATATATGTTTCTAAAATTTCAAAAAAAATGGAGGTGTGTAGCATATTGTAACCAACGGCTAAACACGAGCATATTGAAAATTTGTATATAATGTTGAATTAGCCATGGTTTATCATATTCCAAGGCATAGTCATTTTGAATCTGAAGCAAGGTCTGAATTAAGAACATATGAATAAGAATGCCATGCAAGCATGGGTGGAGGCTCGGCATTATCATTTGTAGGGAATACAATTTTGAATTTAAACCAAATGAGGTGTAACAGAGTAGGGTGGGTGCGCTTTTTCAAATAGAAATGTTGGCAGGGTGGGAATTTCTTAACAGCCTTGTGACAATCTTTCAATATTGAGGGTCAAAAATAGCCAGCACGAAGTATTTTCTGGGTTGTAGCCATCCCAGAAAGATGATCACCGCATGCTCCAGAGTGGCAATCATTGAGAACCTGTTTAGCCTCTTCATGGGTGAGGCATTGTTGAAAAATGGAATCTATACCACACCTGTACAATGTATCATTCAGGATAAGGTAATATTTTGCGTGGTGATGGATATGGCGATGATCATCATGAGATAGATTGGGATGAAATATCTGTGTCTGGAGATAAATGATTAAATCTCTATACCACGGGTCGGTAGTGCTTATCAGGAACACAAATTCATCCGGGAATGAATCACTCGGCTCAGAATCCATCAAAGCACAGGAAAGGTCACACATCAGCTATGCAAAGACCAATGATTTATTTGAAGTAGCTTTGGCAGACTCAAGGTCAAACTCCTGCAGGATGACAAATCCAATGGGAGTATTCCCCCCCTAGCATCTAATGAGTCAAGATGTAGTACATAGGTTTTTGGTCTGTGAGTACGGTGGTTGTGCGAAGCAAGATGTAATGAGAGAATTTTTGGATAGCAATGACCATAGACAATGCTAACTTCTCCACACACGAGTATCGAGTTTCGGAATCAAGAAGACTCTTACTGGCGTAGTATATCACATGTTCTTGGCTATTCTGATCCTCTTGGGATAGAATCATTCCAATGGTAGTAGTATAGGTAGCAACATATAATAGAAAATCCTTTGAATAATATGGGGGGTGTATCACTGGTGAATGTGTCAGAGCATGCTTAATATTATCAAAGGCTCACTAGGCCTGGTTATCCCAGAAGAATGGAGTGTCCTTCTTGAGGAGACGCATATAACCGTGCATTTTCTTAGCAAAGTTACAAACAAAACGATGAAGAAATTTTTTCTTCCCTTACAGACTTTGAAGTTAAAGGATGTCGGTTAGGGCATGCAGGGTGAGTATAGAAGTGATTTTTAATGGATCGATCTGGATCCATCTTTAGAAACCATGAATCCTAAGAGAGGTCCCATCTCAATGCAAAAAACACATGTGCGGATTCAGCCGTATTTTATAATGACGACATCTCAAGAATATGTCTCTAAGATGTTGAGGATGGTCTTCCCATTGTCGTGAATGTGCAAGGAGGTCATCCCGGTATGGCTCCACGATGTTCTTAATGTCGTGAAACACATAGGACATGGAATCCTAGAATGTGGCTCTAGTGTTCTTAAGGCCAAAGGGTAACTTCCTATAGGCAAAGGTTCCCCACGGGCATACAAATGTCGTCTTGTGCTGATTAGTGGGAAATATATCAATTTGATTGTATCCAGAAAAGCCATCCATGAATGAGAAGATGACACTTTCGGCATAGTTGTCTATAATTTGATCAATATGTGGAGTCAAAAAATTGTCCTTAGGAAAATATTTGTTCAGGTCTCTAAAATCGATGAACACTTGAATGGTTCCATGCTTTTTGTTTATAGGAACAATTTTTGATACCCATTTCGTCAGGGGTACAGGATAGATGAATCCTGCCTTCAGAATTTTTTCAACTTTGGCTTTAATAATTGTAGCCTTCCAGAGATGGACTTGATGCAATTTTTGCCTGACAGGTCTGGCAGTGGTATAGGTTTTGATTTCATGGACCACTATAGATGGTTCTATCCCAGGAATTTCTTCATAATACCAAGAAAAAATATCTCGGAATTCCTTGAAAAGTGCTCTATATTCTTCAGTTTCTTCCATTGAACAGTTCTTCCCTATGTGAACATGTTCAATAGTTCCAGGCTTGACCGATATGTCGATCGGAGACATTTTAGTAATGTTTCATATATTTACTTCAGACTCAGAATCTTGCAACAACACAAGTGTTTGTGGAATGTCCATAATATCAATACCTAAGAGAGATACAAAATTATTATCTTCCGAACTAGTATTGGGGGGGAACGAGGATCTGTGATGATGATCCTACCATACTGATAATCTCCATGATGGACTCATTCGATGGAAAATTATGGGAGAGATAATCCAGAGTAGGAAGAGAGGGTTCTAACCATTAGGGCAGGTGGTAAGGATCGGAAGCCACAAGATGAATATTATCTATATGGACATCGAAAATGGATTAGATTGCATCATAAACTGCTTCATGCAAGCTATGGGAGGATGACTCAATAACTTGTTTACCCTTGGGATCATAGCCAAATGAAGAGATCATATTAACGGTCGTTGTCTCTGAGCTAGAAGAAGCTGATGGGAACATGTTGTCACTCCAGAAAACTCCTCTAGGTTGTAGCTCAAGGATGCTTGGTAACTTAAAACGTTTTTAGGGTTTTCTGATATGGATCAAGTTAGGTGACCTATATAACCTTCCACTCTCAATACATGCATGAAGCTCACTCAATTACAAGGATTTTAGTTACAATTTGTTTAGTAGTTTGACAATAAGGTGCAGGGATGGAGAACTCATCAAGCTAGTAGACTTACATACAAAACAGATGCATATAAATGGATAAATATTGGCAAGGATGGTACTTATAAGTCAAATCACATTAACACACCAATAGGATGACAGCTATTCGTTATTAATCAACTTGAAAATAACCTAAATACACATTTAGGCATAAGTACTGTAAAGATAGAGATTATGGCTGAACAAATCATAACAAAAGAGCTTATATCCTAGAATGAACAAGATGAGAAGCTGACAATAGTATAGGCTTATAAATCCCTGAAGTCAAACCTTTATTATAAAATCAATATTAGGCTTTATAGCCTTTTTACAAAAAGTACAGATCCTGAAACTTGGATCTGTTTTTACAAAAATACTCAAAAGTGATAGTTTTTCCAAATTAGGGTTTGAAACCCTACCTAACTACTTGTCTAACTAAAATGAAGATTTAGTTCATTGACTGAATATTAAAACAACTGCAGTATTTGCTGATGATCACTGTTGCTGGTCCACTATCAGTTAACCCACTGATTTCTCCTTGATGGCTAGGGTTGATGACTTTATGGCATTGTTTTGTCATAATAGATCTAAACAAACCCTTTCTGATACTTCTGTCAGCACCTTTTATCTTTAACTTACGTCCTTGAGCCATCTGCAGTCACCAAAAAATGATCTTGTGTGCCCAAAACTTACCTTTATGCCTCTGTCCACTTTCGGTGGTTAAGTGGCTAGTCTATTGGACTCGTTAGCTACCGAAAGTGGCACTTTTGATGGCTAATGGACTATTCCATCATCCGCCTAAGCCACCGAAATACCTTTTTTACCAAAATTATTAGGTTTTTATCAAAAATGCCTTCTCAGACCCGTTGGCTCAACTTTTCTCTTCTGCAGGCTTCGTGCTAGGGGTGTTAACAGTGCCTTGGCTAGTTTCAGGAGGTTAGAGACTAATGGCTACTTCATCTAGGGTTGATAAGGCAAGGTGGCTGCTAGGGTTTTCTTTGGCTTATTTTAGTTGTATCCTTTGGAGCCTCACCATCTTGTATAGCCTGGTATTGTCCCTTAGGTATCTTTTGTTCAGCCTTTTCAAGAAGATGTATCTTTCCCTCTGCTCCAGGTAGGAATTATGCAATAACTTGTTTCTCCTAGTCAATGTCTCATTATTTCTCTTTAGCTCTCTTTCCAAGACCTCCATTTCATAAACCTGCCTCAGTAGCAGATTGATCTTTTGACTTCTAGGTTTGTTGGAGGAGGGCCTTTCTGCTGGTTCCTCCTATTCCTGTGGTGTGGGGGATGGAAATGCTTCTATGAATGGAACAATTTGCAAAGCTAGGGCTGCATCCTCTCCTTATTCTTCCTCAGAATCTGAATAGGGTAGGTTTAAGACATTCTCATGGTGTGCTTCTGCCTCCTGACCTTTCTCACTGAAATCCAAATTCCTTTTTTCCTTCTTGGTCTTGCAGGAGGAGGGAGGTTGTTCTATTGTTGCAGCTAGGGAAATAGACCTCCTCCTTCTTCTCCCACTCCTTGGAGTGCTAGATTTCTTGGCAAGAGACTTCCCTTTCTCCTCTGGTTGAAGGCCTATCTCAAAGCCATTCTAGAACAGAAAATAAGGCCAAGCAATGTTTCTTCTCTTCAAAAACTCCTAGACCAATAGCTGGATAAGACCATGCTGGCACAGCCTACTAGCAATCTTGGATGGCTGGGATTTCACTTGATGTGCCATCTTCCCTAGACTCCTGTGTAAATAAAAGGGCAGATTAAGAGGGTTTTTACCTCTGAAGTGGTTCATGAGTTTGAAATGATAGATCATTGCTTTATTGTATCTCCCTTCATAGGGTAAATAGACCACAATGGCCTTTAGCAGTTGTTGCTAGTTATTTTCAATCCATGATGATGGCACGCTCTTCTTCCATGTTATTCCCCTATGCTTAGGCTTGCGATATGATCTGAATTCCACATCTTTGGGTATGATGGTCTTGAACCACTTCTCTCTTGTGCAAGGGAGTTCAGTCACCTCTAAGATTAGTGCTTCTTCTATGAGAAATTCCTCCTTTCTTATGACTTCTTTTGAACCATCGAATGATAGGGCAAAATCTTCAGGCACATGCTGATGGAAACCTTGTATTTTTTCACAGAATTTGTAGCAGCCTACCTCCTGGAACAGTCTACAAACCTCTAGATGGGCCTCTAAATAACTGACATCACCTAGCTCCTACCTGAGATTCGGTCCACTCTTCTTCATCCTGATGGGTGTATCTTTTGGGTACCTGCAACATAGATTTTAGACTTTGAATATAGTGGCTTCAGCAAGCTTCTCCTTCAGAGCTCGTTTTTCTGGTGAGAACAATGCTAATTTTGTCAATGAAATACGATGGAGTCCCAAGGCACTGATTATGAGGGTTTTTTGTCTTTTATGGAAGTTGAGGTCACCAAAATGATGCTTCGTAACCTGCTTCATCCAGAGCATTTGATGGCTATTTGATGATATTTGGGATAGGTGGAGGAAAACTGGAGGTTGGCAGTCAGATGAGTTTGTGCTATTTGCATAACGACCCTTTTCACTCATTTCCCACGCAGTCACACGGCTCCAGATCTTTTTGGTGGGTAATCATTCTCTAAAATGATCTTTTGTCTTGCTGACAAGGTTGGATGTGACAGTTCCCAACCGTTTCCTTATTTTGGCCTTTAGGTGGTTTAAGATCCTCCATGATTTTGTCAACTAGCCACTGAAAAGCTGGATTTTGGTGGCTAACTAAACATTATCTTTTATTCTTAAGCCGCCAGAACCTTTACCTTGTCGCCGTGGTGAATTTCTGCTTTCGGCAGATAGCAACTTTGTCAAAAACCTTTTTAACTGCTGAAAACCCATTCTTTCGGTGGTCAACACAAATCCCATAGCTTCCACCTAAGCTTTTGAAAGGGTTTTTCACCCGGTATTTATCTTCCAGCTTTTGGTGGTTAGCATATGTGTTGCACCCTTTTTTAATCTGCTGAAAACAACCCTTTCGGTGGCTAATGAGATGTTCTAAGCCTCACCTAATCCATCGAATGTACCTTTCCTAGCGCTGCTTGCCACTCGCTTTCGGTATTTTAAACCCTTTTTATCTCTCTCTCTCTATTCTACCGAAAGCACCCCTTTTTGGTGGCTAATGAGTTTTCTGTAGTCTCGCCTAAGCCACCAAAAGTGTTACTTTGACCCTGCTTGCTTAGATCGCTTTCGGTGGTTCACCTTTGGCCCATGTTCAACTGTTTAGCCACCGAAACATAGCTTTTATGTGGCTAATGAGCTATGATAGTCCTCGTCTAAGCCACTGAAAGATACAACTTGTAAAATTTTAATCCAAATAAAAAACAGATGCTTTCAAACTGTCAGTGATATTCATATCCTTCGTTGCATGAGTTCAATTCTTCATACTATCAAAATAAATTATTTTGGGAGATAACATCTGGCTCCTACTTGGGGATGGGAACCTCCCAGTGAGGTCCCAAGAATCCCAGACCAAAATACCTTTCCCTAAAATAAACTAAGTAACTTAACACTATCATTTACTATTCCATTGGGAATGGAGTTTATTCTGAAAGCAAAACAACCTACTATCTACTAATTTACAATAATAAGGCCTTAGAGCCTCAAATCAAATAGAGTTTCAAGAACCGCCCATTTACGGGGCCATCGAATACCTCTTCCCCTTCCATATTCTGTAATTTGAAGGTGTTATTCTGATGTACTTGGGTTATCACAAAAGGGCCAATCCACAAAGAGTCAAATTTTCCATGTTTTCCCTTATCCTATCTGACAGCATCCCACTTGAGGACCCAATCTCCAACCTAGAAGTTCTCTACTTTTTCTCTTTTGTCAAACATGCCCTTTATCCTCTACTGATGGGTTTTTGTTTTTCCTACAACTTGCTCCCTAATTTGTTGTAATTCCACCAAGTCCATCATCCTTCTCACCATATCATTTGGTTCATCTTCCTCTTCCTGAAAGAACTTTACCACTGGAAAGATGAGCTGGATAGGAAAAATGGCCTCAGTGCCATAAACTAGCTTGAATGGAGAAGTTCCTATGGATCTTTTGTCTGTTACCCGATCAGCCCATAAAGAAAATTTAAGCTTTGAATCCCAGCTTTTCGAATTTTTCTCGAGCAGTTTCTTGATGATTATGACTAAGCTTTTGTTGGATGACTCAGCCATGCCATTGCCTTGAGGATAATAGGATGTGGAGTGTACCAGTTGAATACCCATTTATTCACACATTTTAACTAATGCCCCAGCCTTGAAAGCTGGTGCATTATCAGTTACTAACCTTACTGGGAAGCCAAACCTGCTAAAGATATTCTCATATAAAAATCTCATGACGACTTGATGAGTCGCATTCCTGGTGGGTACTGCTTCTATCGATTTGGTAAAGTAGTCAGTCGCTACTAAGATCCATTTATGCTACCCACTAGAAGATGGATTTATTTCACCTATGAAATCTAGATCCCATTTCTGGAAAGGCCCATTCACCACAATAGGCCTAAGGGGAAAGGACTTGAGCTGCTGCTTCCCTATAAATCTTTGGCATTGGTCACAGGCCCTTACAAAAGTGCATACATCAGCAAAGAGGACTAGCCAATAGTATCCTACTCTTAAGATCTTATGGGATGTGGTTTTCCAATAGTGGTGGCCTCCACATGTGCTGGAATGAAAGTGATGCATGACCTACTCTACTTCCTCTTTATCTAGACACCTCAGCAAAATTCCAGACTGATCTATCCAGTACAGCAGTTTGTCAATTATGCAAACTTAACAGATTTCAACTTAAGAGCTCGTGCTTGGTTAGGAGTAAGATCAGGAGAAACTTCTAACTTTTGCAAAAATTGAATGATACCTGAGTACCACTCACATGAAGATATGTTTTCAGCTACTGATGGAATGCCATTTTAATCTTGATTTACTTCTATTTTTGCTGCTACCATAGTCTGCACCTTTGCTGATTTGACACATGTGAAATTTATTCCCATCAGTTCACATTTTTCTTTGGCCATGAGTTTGGCCAGACCTAGTCGCTTTACTAGTGTAGTGGGTTTCACCTCTATATCAAACTCAATGAGTTTGGTAATCCACTTAGCTCTCTTCCCATCAATGTCAGGCTGAGTCAAAACATCCTTCATAGCAGCTGAAGGGACATATGCAAGGACCTTTGCATGGAGAATGTAGATTTTGAAAGTCTTCAAAGATTTTATGAGAGCATAAGCCTTCTTCTCAATTGGGTCATACTTCAGCTTAGCATCTCTCAGGGTTTTGCTAAAGAATGCAATTGGATGATCAAGACCCTCATCATTCTTTTGTAATAGTACAACTGCTACTGTTTCATAAGATGCAAAAGAGAAAATGTAAAAACCCTTGGTGTAGTCAGGACTAATCAAGGCCGGGGCCTCCATGATAGATTTCTTAATGTCTTCAAAAGAGTTTCTTTCCTGGTCATTCCACTTTATTTATACATCTTTTTTCAGCACGACTATTATATGCTTTACCAACTCGAAGAAATTAGGAATGAACCTCCTGACAAATTTTATCTTGCCTAAAAAGGACTGAATGTCTCTTTTTGACCTTGCTATCGACAGCTTTTGGATTGCTTCCACCCTTACCAGATCGATATTTACACCTTCAGCTGAGACTATGTGGCCTGGGAGCTTTCCTTCATTGAGTGCAAACTAGGACTTCTTGGGGTTCAGTGATATTCCATACCTTCTACACTTTAGAAATACCTTCCTTAAATACTACAAGTGGTCATGATGGCTGTGAGAGTAAACTGTTAGGTCATCCAAATATATCTGCACAAACTTATCTTTTATCCCTACAAAAGCTAGGTCCATGTATCTCTGAAAAGTAGCTCCAGGGTTCATTAGCCCAAATGGCATTTTAGCATACATGAAGGTGCCCCAGGGGGTGGCAAAGGCAGTCTTCTCTTGGTCATCAGGGTGCACATCAACTTGGTTGTATCCAGAGAAGCCATCAAGGAAGGACATAACCCTAGCCCCTGACATTTTTTGCAGTAGGTGTTCCATCTTGGGAAATGGATAGTTGTCTTTCTTGGAACACTTGTTCAGGTTCCTAAAATCCACACACAACCTGATTTCTCCATTTTTCTTTCTTACCACTACTAGGTTTGCAATCCACTTGGAATACTTGAGGGGGATTATGATCTTGGCTTTGAGGAGCTTGTGGATTTCCTTTTCAATCACTGGTAATAGGAGAGGGTTGATGGGTCTCAGCTTCTTCTTAAAAGGAATGGTGTCCTTCTCCAAAGTATTTCTGTGATGGATGATATTGGCATCATAAGTTTTTTGGTCACTATATTCCTAGGCAAAGACATCAGCAAACACTTTTATCAAGCTGCAAAATTTAGACCTCTGATCAACATTCAATACAGTGGATAGTTTTGTCAGTTTTGGATGGCTTTGGATCCCTATGTTTTGCTCTTGGATAGCAGGATCTACCTCCTTTTTGGCAGGCTTGAAAGGGATGTCATTGTGATCAAACAGCTCTTCCAGTGGTACTAGACCTTGGGGTATGTAGTTGTTGGGCAATTGGACAATGTTTTGATCAGCCACTTTATCTTTTAACTTGAGTTGTTTGGATTCCTCCATGTTTAGGTTTTCCTAGTCTATGTGTATATCAGAGAATTCATCTACTAAATGTAGGAATTTACTAAGCTCGTCATCATTCTCAAACACCCTCAAAAATTTGACATTATCTGGTAGAGAGGGTCAGTACTTGACCCAAACATCAAGTTGAGTTTAGGGGGTAAAGGAGGAACAAGCAAACTTGTAGAGACAGCCAGGGAATTAGCCAGGGGATTCAAATCCCTAGTTATATATGACAATTCAAAAAACATAAAGGATTCTCTGAGTTTCCATACCTCATCCTTGTAGGCCTTTAGTCTGATATTTTTTGTTTGAAAAGTGTTGTTGACCTACTATATGATGAGGTCTACATCTCCAAAAATCTTCATGCACATGATCCCCATCTCCTTGGAATATTTAACTCCAAGTAGCAAAGCTTCATATTCTTCTATGTTGTTAGTGGTTTTGAAATCAAGCTTATAAGATAGATGGATGTTTTCCTTAGATGGGGAGATCAATACTACACCTATACCTGCTGAGATTTGAGTGCTAGCCCCATCAAAATACATGGTCCAGATTTATGTGGTCACTTCTTTGGGCTGCTGACAGGTGGGCTTAGTGAGCTAGACTGATGTCTGCTAAGAATCATCTATTTGCAAAATGCATGACCCAAAATCAGTGTCCACTGCATAGATGGGGTGGTTCACTGGGTTTCTCTCCTTGCTTATGATGTAGGCTAGCTGATTTTCCCTGTATAGCCTCTTAGTCTCTCCTCCAAACATGGGAATGGTGGCATATGTAAGATCCATTTGAAGGGTGCCACCTAGTCTTTTTCTCCATGATCAAGACAGCAAGAGACCAAATTTTGGAGGGATATCAGCCACCACAATGTCCATCATGATGCTTTTTGAAGGTAGCTGAGTTAGGTTCACAACAAAGTCTTTGATGAGGCCGAAGCACTTGACCTTCCTCGAGTCAAAGGAGAATAAATCATGGTAGGGCTTGGTGATGCTGAGACCAAGCTCAACCATCATAGCCTTTGGCATTAGTTTATGAGAGGCTCCTGAATCCAACAGACAGTTATGGAGGATTTAATCATGGATATTCCAGGATATGTAGAATGGTGGGCACGAGTCCTTTAGGTCTTCGATCATGGGGCCCAGGGTTACAATAGGCTTGTCATCTTGTAGGTTCACAAAGTTAGTGTCAATGTGCACCTTGGGCTGAAGGGAATTCAGAATGGAGGACTTGAATGCATCATTTTTCATTAGCTCAATTAAAGGAAAAGGGATTTTCAATTTTTGAATTTCAGACTCAAGGTTGAAAGAATAATGCAGCCTATCTAGAGACCTTACCTCATGAACTAGGGGTTTGAGTTGGATTTGATCAGGAATGGCTAAAGGTGCTGTTTTCTGCAATGCTTTGGATGTGACAGACACCTTCTTTGGTAAAACAACAACCTTTCTAGTTGGTGTAGCAAGCTGCTGGACAGGTACAACATTCTTCTTGAGAGGAGAAACCAGCCTAGACCTGAACTGGTAACCTCCCTGACCATCATCTTGATAGACATCATCTTCAGTGATCTGCTCATCAATTAGGGATTCTTCATATTCTACCTGTGTCAGAAAAGAACAGTCCACCTCATCCTCCATGTAGTGGATGTTGTCTTCAGCTTCTCCTTCTTGTTCAATGAATTCTAACTCTTCTTCTAATACAACATTTTGAAATGGAGCTCTTATTCTCTGATCTTCCCCTTGGTTCCTCTCCCTTCTGAGAATCTGAACTGGGGGGTTTCCTCTTCTATAAGGAACAAAATTTGGGTTTTGAGGAGCAAAGTCACTTGGCCCTTTACCCCTCACAGGTAGATGTCCTTGGTCCTTCAATTTAGACATTTTAGCAGTCAGGTTATCTAACAATTTGGTCATTTTGTCAATCTTGTTCTCTGATGCAAAAGCCCCACTAGGGTCTACTGGTTGCTTCTTCCTGTCCATCTTCCCTTTGACCTTCTGAGATTCCAGAATGTTTGACTCTACCTCTAGGGTAGCATCTTGCATGAGTGATAAGGAGGCAGACCTCCTTTCTTTGAGAAGTAGGCAGAAATCAGAGTCAAAGGCATTTTCATAAGTTATCCTAGTTGAGGTATCAGTGGGCTTAATTTCAGTGGGGATCTTGTTGTACATATTATTGAATCTCTTGGTAAAGTTGGAGACAGACTCCCCATTTTCTCTTTTCAGGTTGCTGAATTCTGTGATATAGTAGAGGCGGTCTCTCCTCTCTCCCCAATGCTTTAGGAAAATGTCATCTAGGGCCTCTATGCATGCCATTGATCCAGCAGGAAGTTCCTTAAATTACTTCCTAGCTTGACCATCTAGGCTTTGCAAAAAAACCCTAGTCCATACATCTTCTTGCTCTATATTAATATTTTCAGCATAGCTGTAAAATTCCTCTAGATGTTCTTCAGCAGTGAAATCCCCTTCCCCTGTAAACTTAGGCATATACTTGAGATAATCCCTAGTAGGCATGGCTGAGAAGGGATTTGGAAAAATTAGGGGGGAATACCTAGCCTACCAGGATCCTCTCCATCTTGGTCAATTGAGAGGCATCCATATTGGAAATGGGCGTGGACAGGGTTGAGGAAGGTAGCACTGATGGAGATACTTGCTGAAAAGGTGGCGGTATACTTATCCCAGTGGATTCACCAGGGATTGGATCTTCACAAGAAACAGTGCTTGAAGATGCCCAAACCCTAGATTTTTCTGATGTATCTATAAATTCATGAGAATTAAGAGTTTCAGCAGAAGAAATAATAGCAGAAATATTTCTTGAAATACCTGATGTAGAGTTTTGTGCAGCACTGCTAGTCTGTCTAAGTAAAGCCCTAGCTCTTCTCAAAATTTCTTCTGGATCTGAAACCGGTGTTGCTGGTGGCCCCTCAGGGTTTGATCTGGTACTTGGTATTATTGAATCCACCTTATCTCAATGGAGTCACCAGATAGATGATTACAACCATAACAGTGTCCAATCTTTGTCTATCGTCAAAGCAAGGATCTATATCATCTCCCAGGGAAGCTGAGCTTTAGTCTCCTCTCCCCGGTAATGGTGCCAATTTGTTATCACTCCAGGAAACTCCTCTAGGTTGTAGCTCGAGGATGTCTGGTAACTTAAAATGTTTTTAGGTTTTTCTGATATGGATTAAGTCAAGTGACCTATATAACCTTCCACTCCCAAGACATGCATGAAGCTCACTCAATTACAAGGCTTTTAGTTACAATTTGTTCAGTAGTTTGACAATAAGGTGCAGGGATGGAGAACTCATCACGTTGGAAGACTTACATACAAAACAAATGCATATAAATGGCTAAATCCTGACAAGGATGGTACTTATAAATCAAATCACATTAACAGACCAATAGGATGACAGCTATTCGTTATTAATCAACTTGAAAATAACCTAAATACACATTCAGGCATAAGTACAGTAAAGATAGAGATGATGGCTGAACAAATCATAACAAAAGAGCTTATATTCTAGAATGAACAAGATGAGAAGCTGACAATAGTATAGGCTTATAAATCCCCGAATTCAAACCTTTATTATAAAATCAATCTTAGGCTTTATAGCCTTTTTACAAAAAGTATAGATTCTAAAACTTGGATTTGTTTTTACAAAAATACTCAAAAGTGACAGTTTTTCCAAATTAGGGTTTAAAACCCTACCTAACTACTTGTCTAACTACAATGAATATTTAGTTCACTGACTGAATATTAAAAAAACTGCAGTATTTGCTGATGATAACTGATGCTGGTCAACTATTAGTTAACCCACTAATTTCTCCTTGACAGCTAGGGTTGATGACTTTATGGCATTGTTTTTTCATAATAGATCTAAACAGACCCTTTCTGATACTTCTGTCACAACCTTTTATCTTTAACTTACATCCTTGAGCCATCTGTAGTCGCCAAAAAATGATCCTGTGTGCCCAAAACTTGCCTTTACGCCTTCGTCTTCTTTCGGTGGTTAAGAGGACAATCTATTGGAGCTGTTAGCTACTGAAAGTGGCACTTTTAGTGGCTAATGGACCGTTCCATTGTCCGCATAAGCCACCGAAAACCCTGTTTTACCAAAATTATTAGGTTTTTATCAAAAATGTCTTCTCAGACCTATTGGCTCAACTTTTCTCTTCTGCAAGCTTCGTGCTAGGGGTGTTAACAGCGCCTTGGCTAGTTTCAGGAGGTTGAAGACTAATGGCTGCTTCAGCTAGGGTTGATAAGGCAAGGTGTCTGCTAGGGTTTGCTTTGGATTCTTTCAGCTATAGCCTTTGGAGCCTCACCATCCTGCATAACCTGGTATTGTCCCTTAGGTATCTTTTGTTTAGACTTTTTAAGAATATGTATCTTTCCCTCTGCTCCAGGTAGGAATTGTGCAATAACTTGCTTCTCCTAGTCAATTTCTCATTATTTCTTTTTAGCTCTCTTTCCAAGACCTCCATTTCTTAAACCTGCCTCAGTAGCAGATTGGTCTTTTGAATTCTAGGTTTGTTGGAGGAATGCCTTTCTACTGGTTCCTCTTGTTCCTGTGGTGTGGGGGATGGCAATGCTTCAGTGAATGGAACAATTTGTAGAGCTAGGGATGCATCCTCTCCTTGTTCTTCCTTAGAATTTGAATAGGGTAGGTTTAAAACATTCTCCTGGTGTGCTTCTGCCTCCTGACCTTTCTCACTGAAATCCAAATTCATTTTTGCCTTCTTGGTCTTGGAGGAGGAGGGAGGTCGTTCTGTTGCTGTAGTTGGGGAAATGGCACTCCTCCTTCTTCTCCCACTCCTTGGAGTGTTGGATTTATTTGTAGGATACTTCCCTTTCTCCTCTGGTTGAAGGCCTATCTCAAATCCATTCCAGAACAGATAATAAGGCCAAGCAATGTTTCTTCTCTTCAACAACTCCTGGACCAATAGCTGGATAAGATCATGGTGGCATAGCCTGCCAACAATCTTGGATGGCTGGGCTTTCACTTGATGTGCCATCTTCCCTAGACTCCTTTATAAATAAAATGGCAGATTAAGAGGGTTTTTACCTATGAAGTGGTTCATGAGTTTGAAAATGATAAATCATTGCTCTATTGTATCTCCCTTCACAAGTTAAATAGACCACAATGGCCTTTAGCAGCCGTTTCCTGTTCTCTTCTAGCCATGATGATGGAACACTCTTATTCCATGTTATTCCCCTATGCTCAGGCTTGAGATATGATCTGAATTCCACATATTTGGGTATGGTGGTCTTGAACCACTTCTCTCCTGTGCAAGGGAGTTCAGTCACCTCTGCAATTAGTGCTTCATTTATGAGAAATTCCTCCCTTCCTATGACTTATTTTGAACCATCAAATGACAGGGCAAAAGCTTTAGCCACCTACTAATGGAAACCCTGTATTTTTTCACAGAATTTGTAGCAGCCTACCTCCTGGAATAGTCTGCAAACCTCTGGATGGGCCTCTAAATAACTAAAATCACCTAGCTCCTACCTGAGATTCAGTCCACTCTTCTTCATCTTGATGGGTGTATCTCCTGGGTACCTGCAAAATAGCTTTTAGACTTTGTATACAGTGGCTTCAGCAAGCTGCTTCTTCAGAGCTTGTTTTTTTGGTGAGAACAATGCTAATTTTGACAATGAAATACGATGGAGTCCCAAGGCACTGATTATGAGGGTTTTCTGTCTTTTATGGAAGCTGAGGTCACCAAAATGATGATAGCAGCTCGATCCTTGAGATCTCTTTTCCCATATCACCGTAACCTACTTCAGCTAGAGCATTCGATGGCTATTTGATGATCTTTGGGACAGGTGGAGGAAAACTAGAGGTTGGCAGTTAGATTAGTTTGTGTTATTTGCATAACGACCCTTTTCACTCATTTCCCATGTAGTCACATGGCTCTAGATATTTTTGGTGGGTAATCATGCTCTAAAATGATCTTTTGTCTTGCTGACGGGGTTGGATGTGACTGTTCCCAACCGTTTCCTTATTTTGTCCTTTCGGTGGTTTAAGATCCTCTGCGATTTTGTCAACTAGCCGCCGAAAAGTTGCCTTTTGGCGGCTAACTAAACATTATCTTTCTTGCTTAAGCTGCCGGAAGCTTTACCCCATCGCCATGGTGAATTTCTGCTATCGGCAGATAACAACTTTGTCAAAAACTTTTTTAATTGCTAAAAACCTATTCTTTCGGTGGTCAACACAAATGCCATAGCTTTCGCCTAAACCGCTGAAAGGGTTTTTCACCCAATATTTATCTTCTAGCTTTCAGTGGTTAGCATATGTGTTGCACCCTTTTTTAATCTACCAAAAATGACCCTTTTTGGTGGCTAATGAGATGTTCTGAGCCTCGCATACGCCACCGAATGTACCTTTCCAGACACTGCTTGCCACTCGCTTTTGACAGTTTAAACCCTTTTTATCTATCTCTCTATTCTGCCGAAGGTGCCCCTTTTCGGTGGCTAATGAGTTTTCTATAGTCTCGCCTAAGCCACCGAAACTGTTACTTTGACCCTGCTTGCTCAGACCTCTTTCAGTGGTTCGCCTTTGACCCACGTTCAAATGTTTATCCGAAACATAGCTTTTTGGTGGCTAATGAGCTATGATAGTCCTCGCCTAAGCCACCGAAAGCTACAACTTGTAAAATTTTCATCCAAATAAAAAATAAATGCTTTCAAACTGTCAATGATATTCATATCCTTCATTGCATGAGTTAAATTCTTCATACTATCAAAATAATTTTTTTTGGGAGATAACAGAACACACCCATGAGGGTGGAGTCTTTCAGCATGCCTACCCCTATCGGCTGGTAAGGAGGAGGGGACTGACCTAGCATAGGGATGTTATTTGCTTTAGCGGCGGTAACATTCGACATTTAGAAATCAAGTTGATCAATTGTCACAATTCTTCCCAAATGAGGAAACTAGAGAGTTCTAAACATCGTCGAAGCAACAACGGTGATAACATAAACTTCAGTTTCTTCCTAAGAGGAGATTGTAGTCTAACAGGGAATCTATTACTTCCACTTAAATGGAAACAGTTTTTCCCCCTAGCTCAACTGAAAGTGCTAGCATGAGACCATGGGGTTGTAAACCTCTTCTGTCAAAGGATTTTAGGGTCATCGATGATTTCATAAGCTTGGGAGAGCCAATGGATTCCCAACAGGATAGGGACAAAACTGAGGTTGAAGCACCTTCATCTAGAACAGTCCTAAAGACCTTTTTCTAAACTAATTTTGTTACGATATGAAAAGCAAGTTGGTGAGGTAATCTAAATTTGTAGTTCTCGACATTGAAATGGATCAAATTTGTATTATCTAGGTCCAGGGCTCCTAAGGTAGTTAACAAGTTTTTGCGTTGCGTGGGGCAGCTTTGGAGCACTTCTAAGGTAGACATTGCACATGGTTCATGAGGGAGGTCTTCAGCAACATTATAGAACTGTGCGAATCGGGGATTAGAGTTAGAAAAAACTTTCCTAAGAGTACTCTTGGGTGGACGCAAAATCATGTCGAGATTAGGATTCTCGATAGTTAGGGGACCATTAGACAAGGATGCGGGAGAACAAGTGGAAGGAGCTTTATCTGGAGAATTATTTTCATTTTTTCTTCTCCTTAGGCTTGTCGTATGACTGACTACGAGTTGTTAAACTAACAGTTTTCAATGGCATCATTTGAATTTCCTCTGTAGAACTAGAATTTCCCTGGTTAGACATATGGTCTACCAATTGTTGCTGAGAAGGAAAAGGATCAGTGAGAATTGTTGGTGTGGGGTTACTTTTTAAACATTTGTTAATTTCATCACGTCGGGGACACTCCGTGAAATGATCGCCACCACACAATAGGCAGGGATATTTCTCTTTCCTTTTTCCTTTATTTTCATTCTTTGGGGCCGTGGGTTTGGGATTTTCCTGTTGGTTTCTGGGTTTCTTATTTTTACCTTTTCCCTTTTTCTTATTATCGAATGATTGCATACTTTGAATAGCATTCACCTCAGCGGAAACTATAGGATTAGAAGGAGCAGTAGTAGAAGGACTGGGTTGTTTGGAATATTTTACCATTGACGGGGGATGGATTGAATCGATAACCCCATTGACATAAGTTTCTGTAGGTGGCTTAGCCAGGTTCGTGCTGGGACGAGAAGCTTATTTCCTTCCCTCACACTTGTAAAACTCAAGCTATATGCTGCTTTTGAAGGGGCATTGGGTAGGTGGTAATTTAACCTTTTTTAGACCTTCTTGAATAAGTACGAAAAAGGTGTTCCTTACTTCTTAGGAACTTAAGAGAGTTATCCTGTGGTTTGTTTTATACTTTTTCAGCCTCACGAGACTAAATTGTATGAAAAAGCACTCGCTTGGAGTCTTCTTCGGAGTTTTCAGACTCTCAAAATATGAAAACACTAGCAAGAATGTACTAGTTGAGGCTCATAAAATCCATGAATCAGTAAATTTAGCAAGCATTATTCTCTCCCCTCTTCAAGCTTGTCAAAAATGAAGAGAGACCTGAGTTGACTTTACTGGACTCGTTAAAATTTAACAGGAAAGATAAGGAAGAAGTACTCTCTTTGGGTTAGAAATAGTGGCAGCATGTCGTCCTTGAACATAGCACTCTTTGAACCTTTTGAATTTACACTTTCAGCTCGGCTATTACTTTGATTTTTCTTACTCCTCCATTTGTCCTTTATACATAGGGAATTTGATTATGTCTCCTACATGAGGGTGATTCCATGAAGATGGGTAACACTTTTTGGCCAAATTTGGCGATGAAAACCTGATTTTTTACTCATGTGCTAGATAGAAGCCCTCAAAACGCATATATGCCATGTGAATTTTGACTTGCAGTAAAAAAACAAATTGTAGAATATTATGTTGGCTTCATAGTGATATTTTTTTTAAAATATTCTGATGTCATTTAATGTGTGAATTTTTGCATTTAATGAACTGTTTGACCTTAAAAATTTGAAGAAGCTAATAAGTGGCTCGTGTCCACGTAGAGTAATTCAATCTTGTATTAATA
>LPNX010271308.1:12955-63533 GCA_001517045.1 Pseudotsuga menziesii | reverse complement strand
TTAGCTCTATATATGGCGGTATGGATGACTAATTTTGTTAAGGTATATGCTCTTTGATTGGGTTTTGACCATCCATCCTTAATCAAGGATTAACAGAAGGCAGCAGCGCAATGCCAATGTTGATTAAAATCATGAATCACTTGATCATCGACTTTAATCAAAGATTAAAATAACACGATGACAATGTTGATTAAAGTCACCTATCACCGTCGGCGTACATTGATCCATCGGTAGTACTCTCGGTACTCGTTCGGAACTCTGAGTCGTTCTGGCTTTATGACGTCCTTTGTCTTACCTGAGCGCGGACATAAATCAATCCTCAATCTCTGAATGTTGCAAATTTGCCCTTGAAGCTGAATCGATGGAAGGACGGGAGGAATTAATCTTTTCTTGGATGCACAGCCCTTGGCTTCGCTCACCGTCCTTTGTTTACGGGTATTTATGACTTCTTGTTTTTTTGTGCTTAAACACAATGGAATTTCTGCAACTGATCTGTTTATTTAATGAAGAGTCCAGGGGTGTATGTTTCTTTCTTAGTTTGGCTTTGGTATTCCGCATTTTATACTTATTCAATTCTGGTAGATATAGACCATTCTAATTCTCATTTTTTTGGGTGTTTTCTTTACACAATACTCCAGGATGTATGTTTCTTTCTCAGTTTTGCTTTGGTATTCCACACTTCATATTAATTTGATTTTGGAAGATGTAGACCATTCAAATTTTAAATTCTCATTTTATTTGTGTTTTCTTTCCACTTAACTGTTGTATTTTTGTGTTTTCTTTTCACTCTAATGTTAATATCAACATTTCATGTATGGAGAATGATATTTTATATTTTCTGTTAAATCTCCTCAACAATCGAGCTTAAATTGCTCATATATTTCGGTAGTTGTGCCAACGCCAAGTTTAGAGTTCAATTCTGGTAATTCCTATGTACATACATTCATGGTTAAATTATAAATCCATATTTCTTAATGTTTCTTTGCTTTCCCTAGCATTTGTGTCCATCATAGTGTTTTGTCTTGTTAGACTAAATGATCCTCCCATTTATTATAAAGCCCTCGACCGAGGGTTAATAAATACCTCGACCGAGGGTTAATAAATACCTCGACCGAGGGCTGAACAAAACCTCGGTCGAGGGCTTTATAAAACCTCGGTCGAGGGTTTAACAAGCCCTCAACCGAGGTACATTTTTTTGTTTTTGGCAAGATGCGCTTGCCAAAAAGTGTTACCCAGGTCCGTGGATTCACCCACATATAAGTCTAGTTTTCATATCTGCAAGTTAAAATACTCCTTGGGTCATATCTATGTCGTGCCACATTGTTCAAGGATTTATCCCTTCCTATGATTATTATCCTAATTCCATCATTATCCTATCCGATTATTACTTGTGTCTACCTTCTCGTATCAAGTTCCTATACACTCTTGTGATCTGTTGGAGGATCCATTGCCTTCCTCATCATAGTATGGTTTATCATCAGTGCATCCTAAAGATGAAGACCTAGAGCTTTGATGATGGTACCTTAGGACTCACTATCATTACTGGTGAACACCTTTGCTTCAGTTGTTAGTTTCACTCATTGTTTTACATTCTGATGAGTTATTTCCATGTTCTACTTCAGCACATCTATTCACATGATAAGGATTGTACTGGTTCCTTTGTATTTCAATGAATACCTTAGGTTCACATCTATAACCTAAGTTGTGCAAGATCGTGTTATGTTCAGTTACACAGCTTATAGATTTTGAAGACTCGTCATTGTATATTGTAGCTTCAATCCACCCTTGTAATATACGTGGTGTTGTACCCGTATCACATGATGTAATCAAATATTGTAAAGGAACTGGTGTTCCATTATACTAAACATTACATCATCGATTATGATTTTGTATATGACATTGATATGTATTTGTTTCAGGTACTTCCTCTGCTTCCTTGGACATTTGAGTTCTCCAAGATTAAAAGATTGTAATGTATTTCGGCCATCACTTCCCTCTGACCTCACACATTAGGGGGCATCTGTTATCAACCAAAATGGCACTTCTCCATCAGAGTATTGACATCCAATATGTCGGGACACGAAAGGACAATTAGGATTGAAGTAGCCAAAAAAATATAGATGTGCATGACTGATGATACATAATATCCTGACAAACTTAATATATTTTTATTTGGATATTAGGGTTGCACACATGACTATTTACATTACAACATGCATGTCATACAT
Source organism: Pseudotsuga menziesii (assembly GCA_001517045.1). Lineage (NCBI taxonomy): Eukaryota > Viridiplantae > Streptophyta > Pinopsida > Pinales > Pinaceae > Pseudotsuga > Pseudotsuga menziesii. Next base: position 61,305 of record LPNX010271308.1, on the reverse strand, counting down.
GACTATTTGCATTGCAACCCACGTGTGCATTAGAAACACGACTTTCCTTAAAGAAAGGAGCGTGTCACACATGCCTTTCCTATATTAATACTCGTGTGTACCTTAATTAAATGTTAAAAAATATAAATCATGATTAGTCGAGGTCAGCTGAGTCCTTAATCATAACTATCTCAACCGTCTCAACCATCCTAACCTTTGAAACCTTTCTATTTCCCCGTGTATAAATAGAGGGCATGGGATGGGGCTAATCAATCATTCTTAGAAGAGCAAAGTTATGTTGGTGGTATGTCTTCAGACATCTTGGAGCAGAAAAACTTAGTGTCCTTGGTTTGCAGAGGAGTCCTTGTTTCAGAAGTTGGGTTGTAATCTCAGCATTCTTTTTTTATTAATAAAGAAAGTTCTTCTTCCAGTCTTTGTATTGTTCCAGTCTTCTATATGATGAATTATGAATTGTTTTAATTATTTTATTATGAACATGTATCTCATTAATAATTGATATATATACAAGATATTGCTGGAAGAATTTGTCTTTTGCAGGTGAATTAGAGAAGCCCTATAAGATTTGGAAGAGACTGAAAGAGGAGAAGATCAAGCTTGGATCAATCGTCATAAACCGAGTATGCTAATATTCCTTCCTATCCCTATTTCAGTTTCTACGTAAGTTGATTGTCTGCAAGTGTCTTATTAAGTTGGTAACCCCAGAGACCCTAGGTTACAAGGGTGCATTGTCCTGAACAACACACTCCATGTGGTGTCTATTGTCATTGAAGTGGATCATCACATCAAATCTCCTTTTAAACACTACATGGGGTTACGAGACTCTCATAACTGGAGTGGAGCACCACATCAATTTCCGATCTAATTGATGAGGGCCAAATATAAAAAAGATAGATCATGCCTTTACCATAGTGAAGAAGAATGTTATGACATATATTGGATACAAATTTTGTAGATGTCAAATTAACGTAACATCAAGGATTATATGCATAAGTAATATAATTGAACATAAGTATTTAATACTAATATTACATCCTTATTTTTGACAAAATAAATGATTAATTAATAATTCATTTCGATGCACCTATGTGATTGCCCCATGTAATTAAGGAATACTTCTAAGAAATATAATGAGGCTAAACATTGACGATGTTGGAAATATCAAAATATATCAATACAACACGAAGTCTTTTTATCTTCCATATATCACATAAGCTCTTATTTTAGAGATTGAAAAGTCTCCTCAAATGGTATTAATAACTATACGCTCATAATTGTGGTAGTTATTTTGTACGATTGGAACAATAGTTTGTGTAAAGTGAGTTTGAAATTTAGGGTTGAGGGTGGTAGCCAACAATGGGTCCTCATTACTTTCATAATATAAGTTCAACTTGAAACCTCAATTCCTCAAGCAAATCTAGTGATAGCTTCTTCTTTACTGGGTAGAACGTTATCCAAACATAATCGCAACAAATATAAAAAAATTAACGTTTTATCTATATGATATAAACTTTACGTTATTGAATCCAACATAATATTAAATCTTACATAATGAAAAAAACAACTAAGCCCAGTTACTTTTCCTTAAACTGTAACTAGCACTCCTTTACACTGGCCTTGCAAAGACATTGCCACTTTGTTGATCATTTCTCCTTTTTTAACTGTAAGGAAAAGTAACCACCATGATAATATTTTTTCTATCATACATACATACATATAATATAATATCTGGTGGAAGCTTACATCTTTATGGTATCTCACCTTCAGGATATAACGAGAGTTTTCTACCATTGCATTTCTTTTATTAAAAAAGCAATCTCCTTGAAACACCTATAATATGTTCATAGGAATGTTTCATCACCTCGATTGAAAAGTAAATAAATCGTCATTACATGACACATATACTCCTTTTAAATATTTTTCTTTTTAGATTAATCTCTCATTTCGATTATGCCGATAGATTACTAGTGATTATTCACTCATCAATTAATAAACTCTATACCCATAGATTGTTGAGAAAGAAATCAATTTCTACACGAAGAAATTAGAGTTTGTAGTTTGGATATGTGTGGAAATTGAACCTAGGTGTTAGAACAATTACACACAAAAATTTCCAATGACACATGCAAATTGCACACAAATGAGACTGAATATGGAGCAGAACACTAATTTGGATTGAATAAGTGTACAATAGCCAACCTTGTGAAGTCATAGGCTGCCACAATAAATAATTACATGAGAGATTCGAATGCATTGGGATGCCATTCGAATTGGTCAAAAGCATGCTTACTAAAACTAAGCAAAATCCCCATAGGCGCATAAAGCAGCTTCCAAATCTATCTAGGAGCTCACGAATTGGCAAAATCAATTAGGGAGGCTAATAGGTGATGGAAGGACAACTCATACATGCTTTTAGTAGGAGAAAATAGTGGAGGATGATGGGGACAAAAAACAAGTTAACTTCACCTTGTCAAACTTTCCCAATTGCCTTAAAACTCAATAAAAGTAGCAATAAAGAAGAAAAAGCAGATATGTGCTAGGAAGGCCAGGAATAAAGAAGAAATGATTCCAAGAGGTTTCCCAAGCACTCCATGACTCAGTTTTAGCAAGTTTGACCATCTCGGACATGTGGAGGACAACTTGCATAGAGTGGAATATGGAAACTAGGCAAATAAGACAAAAATGGAGATAATTAATGTCTAAGATAGCTAACTATGGGTTGATTATTCTAACAATACGAAATCTTCGAAAGAATATTTTATTAAAAAACAAAATTGGTAAAATTGTGTTTGATGTCTGTAAATGTTCAACTCAGGGTTCTAGTTACTAGCTCTACGATACATCTAAATGTTGAATTGAGCCTCTTGTTACTAGAATTGATTACGATACATCTAAATGTTGAATTGAGGGCTCGAGTATTTGGGTAGGTTATGGAGGTATGAATGAAGAAAATGTTGGAATAGAGTAGTTTTTATATTATATATTTAATTAATGTTTACAAGTAATAATGTATAAATTTTTAGATGGAGAAATTTATAGTTTTCAAAAAAAGTCTAAATGGTGTTTTTATGAAACATATGTGTTGTTATGGAACCATTAATTTATGATTACTTAATTCAATTATGTCGAAAATGGGTTGTCGATGTTAGAGAAAATTCTGAGAATCTTAAACTTTAAAAAAATTATCAAATAATATCAACACATATGAATCTTATGAATCAACCACATATAGATCTCACAATTATATAAGCTACATAACTCATTCAACCATAAGAGACAAGATATACCCTGGGAAAACCCTCCAAACATGGAGGATGAAAAAACTAGCAATTCTTTGAATATGATAGATATATTTGTACATAATGGTTCACAACACATACGTATATTTTTTGATAATAGATATCATCATAACAGTAGAGAACATAGATCCAATGTAACCCTACAAAAACAACTGTATGCAACTATATTGAACTTGCAATATGCCTAGAATATTAATAACAAGCCAAAAACCCTAGCATGCTAAAGGCAGCGCATAGGAGGCTCAGTGAACATACTAAGAGCACCACATAGTGCATTCACAAAGAGGAGCTAACTAGAACTCCCTCCATGCAAACATCGGCACCCTTCCTTTCCTCAATTAGCTTTAACTGAATGTTCACTATCTTTAAGTGAAAGTGAACTAACTTGAACTGAATGTCAACTATCTTGAACTGAATGTTAATTGAATTGAAATGAATGTTAACTAACTTTAGCTAAATGATAACTTACTTGAACTAAATGATAAATTACTTGAACTAAATGTCAATTGAATTGAACTAAATGTTAAGTGACTTGAACATAATCTTAACTAGCTTGAACTGAATGGCAACTTACTTGAACTAAATGTTAATCATATAGTTAATAGCCAAATGTAAGTGTCATCGGTGCTTCACTCTTAGTGTTATCCATGCACAATTTTTATTATTAAATTTTGCATGGATCTCTTTAGTTAACTAATGCATGTTGATTGATGAACACTAAGCTCTTAACGGATTAGATTAATTAATAATTCAATTGATGCTTTGACTGAGGCATTGATTGAGGCATTCATATTTTACTAAAGCTTTATAACTTGATTTCACTCAGACATTTGCATGGGAAATTCGAATTCTCTTTCTCTATTCTTTATCTCATTATCCTTAAATAATTAATGTGTGGTCCATATGTGTATTATTTATCCATGAGATTATCATATCATACTAAGAATAATTACTCCATACATATTGATGATCATATATATTACCTCAGGACATATAGTCATATACTAAAGTAATTCATTCTAGGGGTAGCTAATCCCTAAAGGAGACTTATAGCACTTAGTGACCATGACTTGCAATATATCAGATAGTATTTCCACTTTACCAAGTAAAGTTTGACACCTAAATAAATTAGGATATTGGTAGGAGTTGATATTACTCACAAGACTACAATCTTGACATTACTCACAAGACTTAGCTTGATATTGCTCGCTATCTCTTCTCCATAATTGGAGCTCCATCTCATAGGGTACCTTCTATGAGAATACTTGACTTGATACAAACTGCAACTCAACATTGCATGCATCACCACCTCAACCATATGAGGATACATAGGACTTGATATAACTCACAAGTCCAACTTGATATTACTTACAATTAGGGAGTATGACTCCTGATGTTATACAATAAACACTCCCTCTCATTGAGGGAGACATTCTCCTTTACCAAGAATTTCCTGCCATACAAAGCTTATCTTGGAATTATCTTAACTTTGTTATTGTCAGTGGCTCGTTCACAAATTTGCAATCTGCTCATCAATAGTTATGTACTACAATTTTTATTTTACATGACTATGATATTGATGAAGAAAGACTTCATATTAATGTGTTCTATTATAACACATATGGTTTTTCATAAAGTTTTACTATTAACACCTAATAATTTTAGGCAATTATTTCACCCTAGTAGTTAGCTTCCCAATCTACACTACTCCTCAACGAGTAGTACTATCAGCAAAACACCTTTTTCTTCTATAGTACTCTCTAACATACACATTGATTCAGTAGTACTAGCGGTAATACACTCAATTTTTGTAGTACACAATACACATATCTAATTCCAAGCAATATAATAGGCTTACTATGTATTAAAATACAATAAAGAACCTATTCTATTGTACCTCAAAAGTAATCAAACATATATTTATCCACAAGCATAAAAAAATACAATAGGTCTACTAGGTACTTTAAGAGACCAACTAGCTACTTATTCAAAGTAGCATCATCTAGATCTGATCCAGAATGTAGTTTCTCTAAACTAGAAACTATGGATTTCATATCCATCATAGACAACATTATACGTCAAATGTGTAAAATCATGCAGAAATAAAATCTTTTGTTTCAATTTTTAACATTTGTTGACTTCAAGAATCTTCTATGATATGAAGAAGTTTTTAGTGAGTTTTCCATTCTCTATGATGTTCATCAAGTCTTGGTCACTTTCATAGTGATTTGATATAACAACACCCCACATAAACAACTCTATGGCTATCTAACCTCTATAAGAGGTTTAACTGTTGTTTGACAATTTAGAATAACTCTTCTTGATATCCAATAGCCTCTGATACTTTGACCTGGCATGTCTCTTCTCAAGTAGGTTTTCTCCACAAGATATCACAACCCATGGCTTCCTGAGTCATGTATCATGACTAAATAGTTTGGGTACTTTGAAATAGAAGAGTATTTTTATACTATACCAAGCTTGTTCTAGACAGAGGCTTAGTAAATATGCTAGTAATTCTGCTCATTTGTGGATATGTACAGGAGTTACACAACTCCTTTTTACACCATGTCTCGGTTATAACTAACTAGGAAATTTGTAAAGTTTTACTTCTTTACAATATGCTTTGTCTGAGAAACATCTTTGATGTGATCCTTCTCTATCAATGTGTCATGTTCCCATTCCAATAGGTCTACTAGTTGACAATGTTTCACCCACCTACTAGTTCCCTAGGTTGGGGGAGGCATTAAGTATTACAATGAGTGGGAAATGGGACCCAAGAGAACCTTATTTTATCATTTACACATTAATTTGGGTCATACAAATAATAAATATGGAGAAAATAAAGTGGCATTGTTTCATAAGGACATTTGGAGGTCCATGGGGGCCTTGGGTGGCTAGATTCTTCCTTACACATGTCATGAATTAACCCCAAATTCTAAATTATGAGAGATGGAATGTTCTTGGAAGGTGAATATTTATCAAATTACATATCATGAGCTAAAGTATTCGAATGGGTGAGGAGGAGTAACTCCCCATGGAAGAGGAATATTCTAGGAAGAAACTAGGTGCCATGTGGAGCTAGATTCCTTGCGCTTTATGACAACAATGATGTAAAATTATATGACAAGTCAGACATGATTTCAGACCTGATTGCAGAGCTATAACAACTTGACATACCATGTCTAAAAATATCCTCCAAGAGGGTGCACTTGGGAGTAGGTGGTATCCATTCGAATTGGGTGGAAGATGATGGGTTGAGGAGAAGGCCAAATGGCATGGAGGTTACTAAACATCAAGTATGAGGTGGAAGAATCCCGTGGGAATGAATTTTACCTTGGAGGACCTTATTAGGGTTATAAAAATACATCATGAGGAATGGAAATGGATTTTTATTAGTTGTGAATTTTCCTTTGGAACTCGGAGAGCAATAGCTTGTCCATTGCACGGTGAGTGCACACTTACCCTGCTAGTGAGCCAATTTTGAGAGAGTGAGATTATCATACAAGTTGTCCATGGTAGAGGCCATTCAGAACTCTCATTGAGAGATTCATGGAATTTTTTTCTTCATAAAGAAGGCTTCTACTGCTCGTGACCCATCTCTCCTCCCATTCTCTCAATTTCCACTTCCATATTTCCATGTATTTCTATGAAGGCACACTTGTGTGAATAGTGGTTGCGACCAATTGAGTTTTGTTGATGAAAAAGCATGTATGAATTATTCATGGCTCTGTAATATGTATCTCATCTTCTCTATAATTCTAAATAATAATAAATACATATGAAAATGCCCACATTTCCAAGCTTTATTGTGACTAGTTTCCATGTGATGATTTTCCCTTTCAATGGAGATTGTATATCTGATGTATATTGCGAAATGGGTCGATTTTATACGTTTTTAGTGAAATATTGGAATTTTTTAAATGGTATATATTGATCTTTCTCTTTTCTGAACCATTATATGCACCATTGATGAGTCGAAGTTGAGTTGTTATGTGCCATTTCCCTTAAGAAAATATCACTGAAATTATGCATTCGAATATGAATCTTTAATCAGTTGTTTTATAATGCTTAACCATGCCAAATTATAGTTAATGAAGTCTAATTATATTCCCCATAATATTTTCTAATATTTTGGAGGGTTTCATAGGATTTGGAGAGCTATTTCTTCCCACACCCTACGGGGAATTACATCGTAAATTGCTAGTAATTTTTCCATTTTTTACATCATGACCAAATCGAGTTATAGATGTCTATGAACTATCATAAAAATATTAGGGATTAAATTTAAGAGTCCTAATACTCCCCACATCAGTCCCTACAAAATTCAATACCCTCTTGATCCATTCAAATATCCCAGAGTCAAAACTAGTCAAGACAATTTTTCCTATGTTGGGAATTTTCGAATTGAGATATTACACAATGTACTATTAATAATACATATATCCATGAAACTTACTTTCACTGACTATGACATGTATGAATTGACAGACTCTTGTACCAAGTAGGTAACATAACACATGATTTGTTGTACATGTCTATGTACTGGATCTAAATCATATAACTGATCCCATGATATATATATATGAGATCCTACAAATCTGAACAAGAATCATATTTATCTTTATGTGTGTGGTCATGGATTTACAATCCATTGTTCTTTAATCCTCTCAAGAACTCTACTGAACATTTTTCCTCAACAGAAGAAAATTTTTATCTAATGAATGCTACACCTATAAACTTAACAATAATACAAGATTCTTACATATACATTCCTTTTCAATATGAGTACCATACATAGTTTCTACATAGCATGAGGTTAATTTAACTAGTTCCACTAGTTTTTCTAGGAGCTAGCAAATCTAGCTTTTCTCTCTCAACATCTAGGATGTGAGAATCATAAATTTGAGTACTCAATCATAGAGACTCATACTTCTCTATATAAAACACATAAATGGATATAATTAATATAAATACATTACCTTTGGGAGTATTTTCATTTCTCTAAATAGAATTAGGCATTATATTCTGTCTTCTTCCTAAGAAACATAGGAACCTCATGATCTGCTCTTTTTCAGGATCAACCATCTGAACGAATCATGATCATTCTCTTCTTGTAGGTCATGGAATATGTTTTTCTATACAATAAAATTTATTCAAATTATTAATAACATTACATAACCAAGAAATGTAATCACATGAAACTTTCAATATATTGGAAATGGTTCACATAGTTATGTACATAGACTAAATCAATGTTTTGACATAACCCCATCCATATCTTATGTGATGTTTTGCAACTCTATATCAGTCTTATATCAATTAAAAAATCATTTTTAATGAAGTAAATATGTATTCCCATATTCATATCTCATGAAGCAAGCATGAAGCCCTCTATCTAATATAATATGACCAATCATGCATTCGTATGTTCACAACTCATGAAGAAAGCTTGCATCCCTCTATATCATGTATTATGAAGGAAATTTTTGGATTTATATCAGTCCTATATAAGTATATGTTAATGTATTTGTAACTTCAGAATGTATTCATCTATGTATCTTATGTCTTGTAACCCGATGTTTTTTCCGGGATGTATCTATTATGTAATTGAGTCATGTTGTTGTGCCTCGATGTTTCGATCGGTAGGATCTATAATGTAAACAAGTCATGTCAAGTCATAGTGGGTAACCCTCCGATTGTCTAAGGGTTAAAGTCCCCACAGTTCTAGGGCACTAGGGTTATTAGACTCTCCTACTAGAGGTTGGCCTTGGGAGGGTTTTAGTCATGCCGGGATTAGTATAAATAGAGCGTTGGAGTCTCTATTTGATAAAAAACTCATACACACTCAAGTGTAGCGCATAGTTGAGGAAGGAGAAGACACTGGGGCTAGAAAAGAAGAAGGTTATTGCTGTCGGGAGTGCATCTTACTGTTTTGGGGTTTTACCTTTTGTGCTGATTCTATCTCTGAGGAAGTTGCAGGGTTTTCTCCTTTATGGTTTCCCTGAGGAAAAACACTGTGTTCATTGTCTCTTGTGTTTAATTGCTGTGCTTTTTATTCTCTCAATTAAAGATCCTAATAAATGCTAGCTTAAAGTTGAAATACTAACATGGTATCAGAGCTAACCTGAGAAGAAGACACTGTGCAGCTGCGGGAACTAGGGCTTCCTAGTTTGTGAATCTCTCTCCACAGATTTTCAGCAAAAGTAAGGTAGAATAACTCTCCTCCTTAGGGCGCATATTTCTCTCGAAGCAGGATCCGATTCTGAGGTTTTTCAGTTTTGGACCTGTCACTACTGTCGAAAATTAGGGATTTTTACAGAAGAGGAATTTTTCAGTGAGCCCAAGCCTGGATTGATATTCCCCCAAAAATTGAAGTTAGGAACAAATTACAAAGCATTTGGGTGGATAGAACTCTGGAAAAGCAAAACCCTAATTTTCTCCTGAACCAGCTCTATAGGATTTCAGCTCAAATTTCAGATCCGACATCTTGACTTGGTAAGATATAAAATCTTTTGTATTTCCATTTGAGGTTCTCAGTTAATATGTCTCACCATACCAAGCTTGAGGGTGCTGATAACTTTCGAGCTTGGAAGTATAGGATCTCCCTAGTCATGGAAGAAAATGAGCTAGAATCCTACATCCATGAGGAGGTTCCAATTCCAGAGGGAGATGAGGCTAAGGCCTTGCATAAGAAGAAGTTGGTTATGGAAAAGAGGATCATTGCTGATTCTATCAAGGATCATCTTATCCCATGGGTGTCCTCTCTCAAGACACCTAAAGCTATGTTTGATGCCCTAACCAAACTGTTTGAAGGGAAGAACATAAAACATAAGATGACTCTAAGAAACTAACTGAAGAATGTGAAGATATAGAATGCAGAAACAATCCAATATTACTTCACAAGATTTTCTCAGATCAAGAAACAACTAGAAGTAGTAGATGAAGAAGTGGAAAATGCAGAGATTGTGATGACTACCTTGAATGGCCTTCCTAGGTCATGGGATTCTTTCATCCAAGGAATCTGTGCTAGAAAGAAGTTGGCCAAGTTCAGCAGACTATGGGAAGAGTGCTCTCAAGAAGAAGTTCGAATAGAAGCTCGAGAATAAAAGATGGGAAGTGAAGATCAAACTCTCACGGTACACTCCAAGTCACACTCCAAGTCAACCACAAGAAAATCTCACCACTTCAGAGGTAAGCACTCTCACAAAGATAACAATAGAAAAGATTTATCTAGGATCATATGTTATACATGTGATGAAGCAGGACATTATGCAAGGAATTGTCCTAAGAAACCAAAGCTAACAAAGCGGAGCAACAAAAGAAGAAATCATGCTCATGCTGCAGAGGATGATGAACCATCCAAGAAAAGAACTAGATATGAAAGTGAATATTCTTCAAGCGATGATGAATATGTTTTGATCTCCTCTCTCACGGGTAACATTACTCATGGAAGTGATGATTGTCTTATAGATAGTGGGGCTTCCAAACATATGAATGGATTCAAGGATTCCTTTGTGAGACTGTCAAAACATGAATCATCTCACAAGGTAAAGCTAGGAGATGACTACCAATATCCAATAAAAGGTAGTGGGGAATCTTCCTATAAACTAGACTCTGGAAAGTCTCTAAAAATGAAGGAAGTATTGTTTGTGCTAGGACTCAAGAAGAACCTCCTCTCCATATTAGCAGTAGATGAAAAAGGAATGCGGGTTGCATTCATAGATGGTCAACTCATCATATGGCCAAAAGGAAAGACTATCGATGATGCAGTAGTAATTGGAGAACAAGGAGGATTGTACAAATTAAAGGGCCATACAAAACAAGCCTTGGTCCATGACACAGTAGAGCCAAGTGAAATTTGGCATAGAAGGCTTGCACATGTGCATTATAGAGCACTACCTATTGCAAGCAAAGCTGTCGAAGTTCTTCCAGAAATCCAAGCAAAACATGATGGGATCTACAAAGGATGTGCAAAAGGAAAGAATACAAAGAAGACATTTCCAAGTAGTGAAATCAAAGCAAAAGGAATCTTGGAAGTCATCCACTCTGATGTATACAGTCCTATGTCATCAAACTCACTAAGCGGGTATGCATATTATGTTTCTTTTATTGACGATTTTTCTAGGAAGACATGGGTTTACTTCATGAAGAACAAAGATGAAGTATTCAGCAAGTTCAAGGAATTCAAAGTATTGATCGAAAACCACACTGAAAAGAAGATCAAGACCCTTCAATCAGATAATGGTGGATAATTCACTTCAAATGAATTCAAAGAGCTATGCAAAGAATGAGGGATTAAGAGGGAGTTTTCCACTCCTTATAATCCACAATAGAATGGGATTACATAGAGGAAGAATAGAACTATCATGGAAGCTGCAAGAGAAATGCTTCATGATCAAGACCTTCCTATGCATCTTTGGGAAGAAGCTTCCAGAATAGTGGTGTATGTATAGAACCGTAATCCACATAGAGTACTCCAGAACAAGACTCCTGAAGAAGTCTTCTTCGGCAAGAAACCAGAAGTCAGCCATCTCAAAATATTCGACTGTCCAGTGTACATACACATCCCAAGAGAGAAGAGAACAAAATTAGATCCTTCAGGAAAGAAGGGTATATTTGTGGGATACTATGAAAGCTCGAAGGCTTACAGAATATATTTCTTAGGATACAAGAAGATTGACATCAGCACGAATGTGACATTTGATGAAGACACAGCTTACAACAAATCCAGAAATATACCTACTGAAGAACCTAAAGAAGCAGAAGCACCCAGAGTTCATGATGCAACCATGAATGAAGAAACTCAAGAAGAAGATCGAGAATTTGAAGAACCACAAAGACCTGAAGATCCACCTCTAGATAAGAATCCTCATAAGAGGAAACCTTCTTGGGTAGGAGAACTTATCCAAGGTGCGGAAAGATATGGGGCTCCAGAAGAGAATCATAGAGAAAGAAAGAGGACCAAATCCTGCTCCGGGTATGTAGCATTACTATGTGATTTCATTGATAAAGAACCTTCCAGTTATGAAGAAGTGGTAGAACGGAAAGAATGGAAGGATTCTATGATCAAAGAATACCAATCGATCATGAAGAATGATGTTTGGGATGTTGTCCCAAGACCAGACATGAAGTCAGTTGTAACTTCAAAATGGATCTACAAGATCAAACATGCTGCAGATGGTAGCATTGAAAAATATAAGGCAAGATTTGTGGCTCGGGGTTTCTCTCAGAAAGAAGGAATAGATTATGAAAAAACCTTTGCACCGGTAGCCAGATACACTTCCATCAAATCAGTACTTTCTCTAGCTGCAGTAATGAAATGGAAGATACACCAGATGGATGTCAAGACTGCTTTCTTGAATGGTGTAGTGGAAGAGGAAGTGTATGTAGAACAACCACTCGGTTTTGAGACACATGATAGGGAGTCGCATGTATACAGATTGAAGAAATCCCTGTACGGTTTGAAATAGGCACCCAGGACATGGTATGGCAGAATCGATAGCTTTCTATCCAGTTTGGGCTTTACCAAGAGTAAAGCAGATTCCAACCTTTACTACAAGGTTGAAGATGGAAACCCAGTGATGCTTCTACTATATGTAGATGATCTGTTTGTGACAGGTATGGATGGGTTGATTGTTGATACGAAGAGAAATCTTGCTACTGAGTTTGAAATGAAGGACTTGGGTATGATGCATTATTTTCTAGGTATGGAAGTGTGGTAGAGTGCGGATGGAATCTTCCTTGGACAAGGGAAGCATGCAGTAGAGATCCTGAAGAGGTTTGGGATGATGGACTGCAAGACTATGGCCACACCTATGGAATCGAACCTAAAGCTATTGAGTGATGCTTCATCAGAGTTGGTTGATGCTACGATGTATCGTCAGATGATTGGGTCATTGATGTACCTGATGAACACAAGACCAGACATTTGCTTTGCTATGAACACCTTGAGCCAGTTCTTGACAGATCTGAGAAATGTTCACTTGATTGTTGCAAAGCATATTCTGAGGTACCTGAGGAGTACAGTTGATTATGGGATCAATTACGATGCGAATCAGAAGATTAACTTGGAGGGTTATGTTGATTCAGATTGGGCAGGCAGTGCCATCGATAGGAAGAGAACTTTAGGGTGTTGATTCAGTATGGGATTAGGTGTGACCTCTTTGTTTAGCAAGAAGAAATCATGTGTGGTACTGAGTATAGCTGAAGTAGAGTATGTCGTAGCTTGTTCATCTAGTTGTGAGGTAGTATGGCTACGGAAGCTACTGCCTGATTTATTTGATCTCTAGTTGGATGCTACTTGTATACATTGTGACAACCAGAGTTGCATGAAGTTGTTAGAGAATCTAGTGTTCCATGACAATTCGAAGCATATCGAGATCAAGTATCACTATATCAGGGATATGGTGTAGAAGGGAGCAGTGAAGCTCCAGTATGTTGCAGCAGAGGAGCAGATAGCTGATGTGTTGACAAAGACATTGGCTAGGGTGAAGTTCGAATACTTCAGGGAGAAGCTTGGTGTTCTTCAGATCGAGGTTTCCTCCAAGGGAAAGTGATGAGTCCCATATCCATTCTGACATGGTGAGAGGATTTGTTCCTTCCATGGTCAGATGTAAGGGCTAAACCATTCTATCATGGTGAGAGGATTTGTTTCCTTCCATTTCAGATATGAGTGCTGAGATCTATAGCCATTCTGACGAGCAGGTCAGATATAAGGGCTGAGTCATTCTGTCATGGTGAGAGGATTTGGTTCCTTCCATGACAGATATGAGTGCTGATTTCCATTCCGGGAATGGAGGTACCTGGTCAGTTACCAGGAACACTCAGTCCGGGACTGAGAGAGATCCATTCTGACGAGAAGGTTAGATGTAAGCGTTGAGCCATTCTATCATGGCTAAAGGATTAAGTTCCTCCCATGTCAGATATGAGTGCTGTCCATTCGGATGAGTAGGTTAGATATAAGGGAAACTGCCATTCTCTGGGAGAATGGAGGCACCTGGACCATTACCAGGTATCTCAGTCTGGGACTAGGGGCCATTCTGGCAAGGGTGTAGGATTGAGTTCCTACCAGGTCAAATGCGAGTGCATGCATTTCTGACCAGGGTGTAGGAGTTGGTTCCTACCAGGTTAGATATAAGTGCAGAGCCCTTCCTTCATTGTGAGCAGGATGTGTTACCACCTGGATGGATGTAAGTGCAGAGCTCTTTTATCATTGTGAGCAGGATGTGATTCCCACTTGGATGGAAGTATGGAAATATTCCATCATTGTGAGCAGGATGTGTTCCCACCTGAATAAAAGTGTGGAAATATTCCATCATTGTGATCAGGATGTGATTCCCACCTGGATGAAAGTACGCTCTTTCATCATTGTGAGTAGGATGTGTTCCCGCCTACATGGAAGTGAGTACGGTGCCTTTCTGACAAGTAGGTCAGATATAAGAGCTGAAGAAGACCTACATGATGGCTAGGCCTAAAACCAGCATGAAAGAAGGATGGCTCTGTAGAACTTCCTATGACAAGAATAATCATGAGATAGCACATATGATGATGACCAAAGGAGATCCAGATTGAGCTATGATCTAGATCCAGTTATGATGACTCCGAGAGATCCAGATCGAGTGATGATCTATATCCAGCAGTGATGATCTAGATCGAGTGATGATCCAGATCCAGTGATGATCCAGATCCAGTGATGATCTAGATCGAGTAATGATCCAGATCCAGAAAAGAATATGGCATGAAGATGAAGACGACTTGGAGATGCAGATGACAAGAAGATCTAGAGAAGAAGACCAGTGATGAAAATTGTGTTGAGAGAATACCTTCCTAGTTAAGAGGGAGTGTTAATGTATTTGTAACTTCAAGATGTATTCATCTATGTATCTTATGTCTTGTAACCCGATGTTTATTCCGGGATGTATCTATTATGTAATTGAGTCATGTTGTCATGCCCCAATGTTCCGATCGGGAGGATCTATAATGTAAACAAGTCATGTCAAGTCATAGTGGGTAACCCTCTGATTGTCTAAGGGTTAAAGTCCCTGCAGTTTTGGGGCACTAGGGTTATTAGACTCTCCTAGTAGAGGTCGACGCTGGTAGGGTTTTAATCATGCCCGGATTAGTATAAATAGAGAGATGGAGTTTCTCTTTGATACACAATTCATACACACTCAAGTGTAGAGCATAGTTGAGGAAGGAGAAGACACCGAGGCTAGACAAGAAGAAGGTTACTGCTGTCGGGAGTGCATCTTACTATTTTGGGGTTTTACCTTTTTTGCTGATTCTATGTCTGAGGAAGTTGTGGGGTTTTCTCCTTTATGGTTTCCCCGAGGAAAAACATTGTGTTCATTGTCTCTTGTGTTTAATCGTTTTGATTGTTATTCTCTCAGTTAAAGATCCTAATAATGCTAGCTTAAAGTTGAAAAAATAACAGTATATATACTTCCTACATAATTCTTATATCATTCCTATATCATATCACATAATATGGACTCATGAGATCGACAATATGCTAATAAAAGACAAACAATAATGTATATGCTCAACACAATTCCAAAGTCTAGGAATACATATATCTATATAATATTCATCAAACATATTAAAAAACCTTTATATCTAATTTATAACATCATATAGCAATCAAAATATAATTTTCTTATATTATATCAATTTGTGCGGGCTCCCTCTTAATCTCTGCATCCTTGTGGATAATACCAAAGTCCTTTATTCACTTCAACATAAGAGATTCTTTGTAGTGAAAGGATTTCTCCCTTTCTTCATTCTTACCATGAGGAAAAGATTCTCCTCTTTGATGTACACAACCTTTGTTTGTATGCACCCCTCTTCTTGACTCAAGGCCTTCTTTTTGAAAATATTGGCGAGTGTATCAAAACACTCCCTTGCAGTCTTCAATGGAATGATCAAGGACATAAGATTGTCCTTAGCCAAATAAAAGAGGATATGATTGGCCTTTACTTAATTATTCTTGAATTTAATTCACCCTTCATTGGTGGTAAGATCCTCTACCATATTGGTCACAAATGAATCAAGACCATGCTCTTCAAGAATATTCAATGCCCTCTCTTTCCACGTGTTGAAGTTTGATGTGCCTTCAAGTCGGTGTTTTGGTCGGATGAATATTAATGTTATGGCTAGAATATTTTTCTCAACACTTCAAGATCTACATAGGCTTATCTTCTTGCACAAAACTAATATCTTTCATGCCATATCCTATGATACCATGTCGATGTTTGATAAAAATAGGACATGCTTGAACTTTAAAACTTTTATCAAATAATTTCAGCACATATGAATCTCATAAATCAGCCACATATAAATATCACAAATATATCATCCACATAAATCATTCAACCATAAGAGACAAGATATACCCAGGTAAAACCCTCCAAACAAAAAGGATGAAAAACCTAACAATTCTTTGAGTATGATAGATAGAGTTGCAAAGAATGGTTTACAACACATAAGCAGATTTCTTGATAAGAGATATCACCATAGTAGTAGAGAAGAGAGATCCAATGTAACCCTGCAAAACAATTGTATGCAAATGTATTGAATTTTTCACATTCCTAGCATATTAATAACAAGACAAAAACCCTAGCATGCAGAAGATAGCACATAGGAGGCTCATTAAACATCATTGAGAGTACCACATAGTGCATTCACAAGGAGGAGCTAACTAGAAATCCCTCCATCCAAACATTACTGCTCTTCCTTTCCTCAATTAGCTTTAAATGAATCTTCATTGTCTTCAATTGAAAGTGAATTTAATTGAAATGAATGTTAATGATCCTGAATTGAATGTCAACTGACTTGAACTGAATGTTAATTGACTTTAACTCGCAAGTATTTGAATCATTAGAGGAAATTTGGGGTCTAAAATGGGCCTTATAAGAAAACTCTCCAACAACAAATTTTGTGATTTGGAATTCAAGAACAAATAGAATTTTAATAAAATGAGTCAACCATAATGGTTGAATTGACATATTTGTCATAAAAGAAAACTACTTTTTTTGTGTGTATTTTCGACATATCTCCCTGCGTTTTTACTCAAATTTTGAGTGGAAGAGCTCGTTGGATGTGGAATTTAATTCCGCATCCAACGAGCTCCCCTGCTCATAATTTGAGTAAAAACACAAGGAGATATGTCAAAAATACGAACACAAAAAGTAGTTTTTTCATTCTTCGTCCAAAATTAATAACTATTATTTTATTATTTTAACTATTATTTTATTATTTTTCTTAGGAGGCCCATTTTAGACCTCAAATTTCCTCTAATGGTTAACTTACTTGAAATGAATGTTAACTTACCTGAGCTGATTTATAACTTAATTGAACTAAATTTTTAATTGACTTGAACTAAATGTTGATCACTTAGTCAACAGGATAACTTAAGTTTCATCAGTGCTTCACTCTTAGTGCCATCCATGCACAATTTCTATTATTAAATTTTGCATGAATCTCTTTAGTTAAGTGATACATTTTTGCATGAATCCCTCTATATCATGTCTTATGAAGGAAATTTTCGAATTTATATCAGTCCTATATAAGTATATATAATTCCTACATAATTATTATATCATTCCTATATCATATCACATAATATGGACTCATGAGACACACAAGATGCTAATAAAAGACAAACAATAATGTATATGCTCAACACAATTCCAAAGTCTAGGAATACATATATCTATATAATATTCATCAAACATATTCAAAAACCTTTATATCTGATTTATAACATCATATAGCAATCAAAATATAATTTTCTTATATTATATCGATTTGTGTGGGCTCCCTCTTAATTTCTGCATCCTTGTGGATAATACTAGAGTCCTTTATTCACTTGAACAGAAGAGATTCTTTCTAGAGAAAGGATTTCTCCCTTTCTTCATTCTTACCATGACGAAAAGATTCTCCTCTTTGATGTACACAACCTTTTTTTGTATGCACCCCTCTTCTTGACTCAAGGCCTTCTTTTTGAAAATATTGGCGAGTGTATCAAAACACTCCCTTCCAGTCTTCAACGGAATGATCAAGGACATAATATTGTCCTTAGCCAAATAAAAGAGGATATTATTGGCCTTTACTTAATTATTCTTGAATTTAATTCACCCTTAATTGGTAGTAGGATCCTCTACCATATTGGTC
Organism: Pseudotsuga menziesii; assembly: GCA_001517045.1. Classification (NCBI taxonomy): domain Eukaryota; kingdom Viridiplantae; phylum Streptophyta; class Pinopsida; order Pinales; family Pinaceae; genus Pseudotsuga; species Pseudotsuga menziesii. Next base: position 42,838 of record LPNX010271308.1, on the reverse strand, counting down.
ACAAATGAATCAAGGCCATGCTCTTCAATAATATTCAACGCCCTCTCTTTCCACGTGTTGAAGTTTGATGTTCCTTCAAGTCGGTGTTTTGATTGGATGAATATTGATGTTATGGCTAGAATATTTTTCTCAACACTTCAAGATCTACATAGGCTTATCTTCTTGCACAAAACTAATATCTTTCACACTATATCCTATGATACCATGTCGATGTTTGATAAAAATAGGACATGCTTGAACTTTAAAACTTTTATCAAATAATTTCAGCACATATGAATCTCATAAATCAGCCACATATAAATATCACAAATATATCATCCACATAAATCATTCAACCATAGGAGACAAGATATATTAATCTTGTCTATTGATCTAGGAACAAAGCATCAATCTCATCAAAGAATAATCAACAAATAACTCATGAAATGTTGTAATCAGTCTATAGGAATAGTAGCCACTCTGTATTCACATAAATAATGAATGATTACAATTACAATGACATGCTAAAAGCATGAATGAATAGACAATTCGAATTCCTTAGGAGGTCATTCGAATTGAATGCGTGAGTCTAGCTTAACTGACTGTAAGCCATGGTTCACACTTAGTTAACCACTGACCAAAACCCTAATTGACTCAACTAACCCTAACTGAAGTCGGAGTGCAATAAATGACTAAGTCTCAACTGAAAGAGATCAAACACATGTCACAGCTCACGAACCATCAAGAGGTAGCGCTACACTAACTCCAATGAATGTCGATGAGGTTAACTAAAGTTGAACTGCACATCAGAAGTTGGTGGAGGTTCCCTTGTTGACTCCAGTTCATTAAATAATCATTAAATAATATATTTAATGAGAGGAGGTGCCTTAACTGACCAGTTTAACTGATTGTAACCACCAGTTAGCAATTAGGTGCATTAATATCACTCAGATCACCCTTGTAGTGCTCCAGTTAGCCTCCCTGAATGTAAGAGAAGGCTAAGTTAGCCTCCTTGGGTGAGACTGGATGATGACATTTAATGCTCCACTGATGTCAATTAATGTCAATAATACTTAGGATAGTGGTTTAACTAGGCCGATTTGACCAAAAAGAGTGTGTATGGTGGTAAATGTCTCCAACACCCCCCCTTAATCTATACTCAAGAAGAGTTAGAAAACATAAATGCATAAAAATGCTAGGGCCCCAAAAACAAAGGCCATAGGTCACCCTATACAATAAAGTAACTGCTTAATATAACCAAAGAAATGTGGAAAACCTCATGGGAAAAATACCCCCCCTCAAACAAGCAGTAAATCAAGAATTGGTTCTTCTATGCAGCAGTATCCTGAGACTGTGCATGTGAACCTATGAATCCAAACTAAATGAATATGTCTGGGGTAATCTTCCACTTTTGAAGAAGAAAAATTCCCTCAACTGAATCAGAAATATAAACAGCTGCACGGTGAAAACTGGACCCATGTAGAGTAGCTGAAATCATCTGAAGAATTTGCAAAGGTTCTTGAGGATTTGAACCATGTGTGGAAAAATCAAGAAACTGATATGTTGCAGCATTGAACAGAAAACCATGAGGGGTAAAATCAGCCCCAAATCTTAGGAGCAAGTGTCCAAGCGGATGCAGAATGTCTTCCTTTTTACTAGTTCTGTGAGGAGATGAGCATGTGACCAAAGGTAGAGAATCCCTGGGACTAGGGAGAGCAAATGATTGAGCTCCATAATCTGATATAGCTTAAGAAATATCTAATGAATCACATCATAAAATATCAGCAACCTCATATGAGGAAACTAACACCAAATCCCCATCAGCAGTTTAGAAAAGAAAGTGAGGTACTTGATTTTTCACACCGGAATTGGTGAGAGCAACTACAAGCATGACTGAAAGATCTTGGATTTTAAAATATGAACCAAATAATATCAGATAAGAAATTAAATCATATCTAAATAAGTTCACAACATATCCAAAACTATGAAATCAAATCAAATCCCCAGCAATAGTTTTGAAGGAGACTTGCGATACTTGTTTCTTCACACTGTTGATGAGAACATCTATAAGCAGTACTGAAGGTTTATGAACCTAAAATTTTGAACCAAGAAATATCATATCAGATCCAAATAATATCATATCATATCCAATGAGGTTCATATCAGATCCAAAATTATGGTCAACCAAGACGGTGGATGCACAATTGTCTTTTTCTTCAAAATTCTGAATTTTGGTGCATGCAATCATGCAGGATTTTGCTGGAAGATCTATATCATGGGGAGTGAATGTGTCACTCTTATAATCTGATATTTCTTCCAAAATATCCAATTTTTTACATATTTTCACACCAGCAGCAACATTAGAGGGAGAGAAACCAAATTTCTCTTCACTTTCGGAAGCAATTACTGGTAAATTTTGCACAGAATTCAAAGGAAAATCACCGGTGAATGTTTGCATGGAAGTGCAGCAGTATTTTTATTCAATATCAAAGATTCAAATGTCTTCTTCTATTTCAGCAATATGAGGAGATGAGATATCAGAGATCTCATAAACTTCTGGAGCATCAGGAGAAGGAGTCACTGCATGGAGACTTTCTTCAATTCGAATTGAATGTGTAGCAGATTCTACTTCATATTCATCTTGAACAACTTCATCAGAGAGAGTAGAGGCTGAGAATTTTGAGTAAAGAAATCTTGTGGTGCTGGATGTGATCTCCAAATTTCTATTATGATCCTCATTGTGCTTGCCAAAGGTTCTTTCCAATTTTGTCTAGAGATCCTTTGGGTATTCAACAGAACCAATAAGGTAGCACAAGCTATGAGAAAGGGCCAGACATATTGCTCCAAAATATCTATCGCCTTCATTTAGCCAGTCATTATCATTTTCATAAGAATATTTTCCAAGTCCAATAGACACCTCATAGAGACCTCATCTCTTCATATATGCAATCATCTTCAACTTCCATTCCGAATAGCTTGTGAATGGGGTGAGAAGAGGGATTGATGAGTCCATTCAAAGTTGTACCTGTTAAAACCTACAAATCACAACAAAAGGGGCACCGTAAGGTCGAAAAACATTCACATTTTAGGCTTTCATCACACCCATCATAGTCAATCAAGAAATCTTGATCAAGAAGTTCTTTACTTGGGTTATTAAGTGGTAAGCCTTGGCTTCTGGTGCAGTGCTGGATTTTTGAGCTATTGCTCAATTTTCATGCAAAAATCTGTCAAAAAGCTTGTTTTTGAGAGATAGAGATTCATCCCACCATAAGCTATGATACCATATTAATCTTTTCTATTGATATAGGAGCAAAGCATCAATCTCATCAAAGAATAATCAACAAATAACTCATGAAATGCTGTAATTGGTCTATAGGAATAGTAGCCACTCTGTATTCACATAAAGAATGAATGATACAATGACATGCTACAAGCATGAATGAATAGACAATTTGAATTCCTTAGGAGGTCATTCGAATTAAATGGGTGAGTATAGCTTAACTGACTGTAAGCCATGGTTCACACTCAGTTAACCACTAACCAAAACCCTAATTGACTCAACTAACCCTAACTAATGTCGGAGTGCAATAAATGACTGAGTCTCAACTGAAAGAGATCAAACACATGTCACAGCTCACGAACCATCAAGAGGTAGCGCTACACTGACTCCAATGAACGTCGATGAGGTTAACTAAAGTTGAACTGCACATCAGAAGTTGGTGGAGGTTCCCTTGTTGACTCCAGTTCATTAAATAATCATTAAATAATATATTTAATGAGAGGAGGTGCCTTAACTGACATGTTTAACTGATTGTAACCACCAGTTAGCAATTAGGTGCATTAATATCACTCAGATCACCCCCGGAGTACTCCAGTTAGCCTCCCCAAATGTAGGAGAAGGCTAAGTTAGCATCCTTGACTGAAGGTAGGCGTGGGTGAGACTGGATGATAACATTTAATGCTCCACTAATGTCAATAATACTTAGGATAGTGGTTTAACTAGGCCAATTTGAACAAAAAGAGTGTGTATGGTGGTAAATGTCTCCAACAAGATATACCCAAGTAAAACCCTCCAAACAAAAAGGATGAAAAACCTAACAATTCTTTGAGTATGACAGATAGAGTTGCAGAGAATGGTTTACAACACATAAGCAGATTTTCTGATAAGAGATATCACCATAGTAGTAGATAAGAGAGATCCAATGTAACCCTGCAAAACAATTGTATACAAATGTATTGAAATTTCCACATTCCTAGCATATTAACAACATGACAAAAAACCCTAGCATGCAAAATATGGCACATAGGAGGCTCAATAAACATCATTGAGAGCACCACATAGTGCATTCACAAGGAGGAGCTAACTAGAAATTCCTCCATCCAAACATTAGTGCCCTTCCTTTCCTCAATTAGCTTTAAATGAATCTTCATTGTCTTCAATTGAAAGTGAATTTAATTGAAATGAATGTTAATGATCCTGAATTGAATGTCAACTGACTTGAATTGAATGTTAATTGACTTTAATTCGCAAGTATTTGAATGTTAACTTACTTGAAATGAATGTTAACTTACTTGAGCTGATGTATAACTTAATTGAACTAAATTTTAATTGACTTGGACTGAATGTTTATCACTTAGTCAACAGGATAACTTAAGTTTCGTCAGTGCTTAACTCTTAGTGCCATCCATGCACAATTTGTATTATTAAATTTTGCATGAATCTCTTTAGTTAACTAATACATGATGATCGATGAACATTAAGCTCTTAACTAATTACATTCATTAATAATTCAACTGATGCTTTGACTAAGGCATTGATTGAGGCATTCATATTTTACTGAACCTTTATAACTTGAGTTCACTTGGACATTTACATGGGAAATTCGAACTCTCTTTCTCTATGCTTTATCTCATTATCATTAAATATTTAATGCATAGTCCATATGTATATTATTTATCCATCTTATCATATCATACTCAAAATAATTATTCCATACATACTGATGATCATATATATTACCCCGGTACATATAGTCATATGCTAAAGTAATTCACTGTAGGGGTATATAATCCCTAAAGGATATTTATTGCACTCAATGAGTGTGACTAGCAATATATCGCATAGTATTTCCACTTTAGCAAGTAAAGTTTGACACCTTAATAAATGAGGATTATCGGTAGGACTTGATATTACTCACAATTTTACAGTCTTGATATTACTCACAAGACTTGGCTTGATATTATTCACAAGGTCATCTCCATAACTGAAGGTCCATCTCATAGGGTACCTTGTATGAGAATAAATGACTTGATATTACTCGCAAGTATTTGACTTGATACAAACCACAATTCAACGGTACATGTTGTTACCTCCTAGTTTGTAGGGGTAACTTTGAAGCTTTATTTTGGGCTAAACTACAAAGTAACACGCCAAAGAACTGCAGAAGGTAAGGATTGGTGCATAGCTATGCCAGAATTACAGTGCCATGTCCTCCAAACACGGTTATATGATCATGAACCCTCAGCTGCTACTGAAAGTTGAAATCTGATATCAGTGCTACTATGTTCGATTTGAAGTCAATACTTGAAATTTTTTGGTGGAAAACGAGTGCTTGTGCCTGGATGCAAGTGCTTGATTAGATAGAATGCAATCTACACTGTCTAAAAGGAAAAAATCCCAGATATTGTTCAACAAATAAGAGATGCCATCAGGGATCAAAGGGAGAAATATCTAATAGCTTGTGAGGTACCAGATAAAAAAAGGATTTGAGTAATCAAGTACTGTGCAGGAGAAGGATGCAGATGATGGTTCCCATAGTGTCAAGTTAGCACCCGTGCATCTTACTCTTAAAGAACAAACAAATGTTAGTGGCTTTGAAAATTAGTAGAGGTGCCTTTGGTAAGGAAAGGAACAACGAGTGATCTGTCAAGGTCCTTAGAAAAATGGACATGATTCAGAAAAATGCAGTAGAGAACATATTGTCAGAGCATGGTTATACTACTAATTGATGGTCTCAAGGTATGGGAAAGCGGGGCAGAGTTGATTGGTATCATCAATGGGGATGAAACTGCAGTCATCTTAGAAACGGTTCGTGGGAACTTGGAAACCATTTATCCATGAAAATTGGTTCTTCTAGCCATTGCTGGAGCTTTGGTAGACAGGCGTTTCAAAGATGCAGTTTCTTTGGTCAGGCAACATAGGATAAATTACAATAGTTGATTACTGTGGTTGGAAATCTTTTGTTGAAGCATCCTCTGAGTTTTCCCGGCAAATAAACAACTTAAGTCATATCACAGAATTTGTGTGTGCTTTAAAGCACGAAAATGTTATGGACACATTATACAAAAACATTTTATCGCCAAATTGTCAAGACAACAAGATAGAATGTGGTTCCCAAGTTCTCTTCTCAAATACAGATCTTGCCTTAGAAGATGGAAATCAAACTGTCTCAAGACTATTTCATCATTTGCCAGCTGCCAGAGGTATATTCACATGGGAAGAACCAACTCTTTGTTGAGATTGCCCAAATCATTACATGGAGCAGCGCCCAGTCCTCATTTCCACCTTAAACTCGAGTCTGCTGAAGATCGTGATGATCTCTGTTGCAGAAGCATCGGTCTTTCTCAAACGGATACAGGGAAAATTTTAGAGTGATAATTGTTTCGTGAGGGTGACATATGGGTTCCTCCATGCGGCCAATTGATTCTGGAACGCACCGGCAAAACCAACAGCATGAACGTGATTCTTCCACTCTCAGCAAAAACGCCGAATTAAATCGGACGCAGCCGAATCACGAATCTTTGATAGAGTTCCACGCATTTACTGACCTACAGTCATGTGGGGGTATCCTCATGTCACGGCCATTTTCGGCGTTGCAAGTTTAGCCCGAGATTTTCTACCTTTGGCATCGATGGAAATCACGATTTGTGGAATTCACCAGAAACAAATGCAGATTTTAAAATTGGCGACCGCTTAAACGTGATTCACTCACGAGTTTCTGGTATAGCCTTTATTAATGTATACGTGGAGCAGTCAAGACGGTTCTCTCTTTAGCAGTCGGTTGCTGGATGGGCTCCACGTCTTTCATTTATCAGCAGCTTGGCAGGTTGAGATATCACCACCAATTACTGGCATTCCCTAGCTCGGTGTTCAAACTAGGCCCACGACTGTAGTTCAAATTTGATGAAACTGCTACTTAGCGCTGGGTTTTTTCCCTTCTAGAAAGTGATGAAATCCCATCCTTCATTTCGGTATAATACATTAACATCCACTCGGAGCAGATTCATGGCCATGTGGAGCTGCCAACAACCCACAGTCTCATTGATGGCTGATTGAAAGAGACCGTCTGTTGAAAAACCGAGTTTGGTTTGACATCCACGCTGCAGTCCCGATTTTGCAAAACCATTACATCACCGTTTGAACTGCTGTTCGAGTTATTGTTGACTCAAGTACTAAAGAAATTTGATGATATGGTGGATCCTTTCTGGCAGCTGTTGGAGCACCTCTACTACGTGGCTGATTGACAGTATCTTTTTTCTATGGCTAAGACAGCCACTTATTGATTCATGCGTTGGCAGCTTATTAGATATTTGGATGAGTTGTTTTTAGTTATGTGAGGGTCCGCTTGATATAGATTGAGAGAAAAGGGGTCTTGACCCTTTTTATTTCAATTCATTTATTATTTTATTTTAGTTTTGTTTACTTTTTTGAAAATAAAATTAAAATGAGCCTTTTTGGGCTTATAAAAGAGCAAGGCTCTTCATTTGTAAAGGGTGGAAAGTTTTTGGGCTGGGAGGATTTTTCCCCAGAGTTAATAAAGAAATTCATTGTTGATATTTTTGGACATGTTGGGTTTTTCAGTGGTAATCTTGTGTTTTCTTAAGTTGTAGACTAAGCCGGCATAGAAGGCTAACAATCTAGCACGTTGGGCAAGCATTTGCGGCTGCCTAGTTGCTTGTCGCCGTTATGTTCAGTCAGTTATACTACCATTCTCTTGGCCTCTAATTATGGAGTGGACCAGCCTGATCTCCCTTCTGCAAAACACAAAGCCTTTCTGATTCCCCTTCTGACTCCATTCGCCCTTCTGATACTGGCACTGGCCTTTCCCTCGAGGACTGATCCTCCCTTCCTTTCCTGCCCATCAATCCGACTTATTTTCCTTTCTGCTACCCGAGTTTCTCTAAGGCAGCCTCTTCAGATCACCCTGCCATTAGCTGCACCTGCCTTAGAGATCTAAACTTAGGGAAACCCCCCTAGAGCTGGAGAAGAGCCAGCCTGAAGCGAGGAGAGAGAAGGTGTGGTGACATTGGCCTCTCTCTCGAGAGGTTGTCGCTGGGCCGACACGCCCGAGGCTTGGGCTTTCGGCACCCGCGTGCCAGTTTCGGGTGACAACATTTTGGTGCCACTGCCGGGGACAAAGTCCAGTTCCCGGATTTTGAAGACTATGCTTCATTGACATCTGTGGGAGATTACGTTGCAGATTATTCCTCTCACATGGCGACTCCACGAAGGGATAGAGCCCTTGTCCTTTTATAGATTTGAAGATCCGATTGGGTGTAGAGGTGAGCACACTCATCAGAAGGCTTTCAAGCTTACCTTCGCAACTCCACAAGTTTGGTATGAGGTATGATTTAACGCATTTTTTCAAATTAAGTACCTCATTGTTTGATTATGGGAGAACCGCGTGATATTTGGCACGAGGCTTACAGCCCGCTGGATTTCTCAAAAATCCATGGATTTCCTAATCAGTGCTATGACCGTGGGAGGGTGCATGACATTCTTCCCGAATTTTACGGAAATGTTGGTGTTTCAGCCATCCATCATATTGCCTCTCTCTGCAAACTGATGGCTGATTTTAATGTTCATCATGAGGATGATATTATGGTCGTTTTTGCTATAACTTTGGAAAGGGATGCAATGATCTAGTTTTATGGCCTTTTGGATGAATCCATAGATTCAGTGCCAAAAATTTTCGAGAGGTTTCTCCTCCGCTGGCATGATGGGACAGTAGATGAGATTGAGCAGCTTGCTAAAAAATATGATGCTCTCATCCCTAGGGCCCATCACGAACTTGAGGAAGAGATTCATGAAGAACAAGCCATGGAAGATCTGGTTGAGGAAGCAGTACAAGAAACCTTGGTTGAAGACATCACTGAAGAGATCCTGGATATGGCTGAAATAGAAGATGTGAAGCTGCCCCAAGCTTATGAACAACCTCATGATGTAGATGAGAACCTACATCAGGTATATTTTGATGCTAATAACATTTGCATTGCAGATATGTCTCATGAAAGTCTTATGGATAACAAAATCTAGTTTGACGAAGGGCTGCCCAATGCTTATCTAAGCCCTCTTCAGTGTTATCTTGATGAAGCATGCACTCCAATGTGCTATGTGATTGGAGATTTGAAAGATGACTTGTGTTTGCAGCATACGCTTTTCTATGACAGCCATACTTTGATGGAATTTCCAGTTCAGATCTGCAACATATTTGATGAGATTTTGTCTTGGGTAATGACCAAACACAAGGGAAGAGATCATATTATTGACAAAATGCTGGAATGGCTCCATTACTTGTATACATACACTTTACAGTGCTTAGATTCATGTTAAGTTAGGTAGGTAGGAAGAAATAAGCCTTTGCATGAGCATTTGAATTTTTAGTCTGTTTTTCTTTGTTTTGTAATAAAGTATGGGATGTGAATAAAACCATCCCATCTACTCTTTCTTTCAAATTGGTCTGCTGATACTCAGAGATTCTGAAGTTCTCGCATGCTCTCTCCAAGAGCACACGTCCCCCATGGAGCCAGATGTTACCTCCTAGTTTGTAGGGGTAACTTTGAAGCTTTATTTTGGGCTAAACTACAAAGTAACACGCCAAAGAACTGCAGGAGGTAAGGATTGGTGCATAGCTATGCTAGAATTACAGTGCCCTGTCCTCCAAACACGGTTATATGATCATGAACCCTCAACTACTACTGAAAGTTGAAATCTGATATCAGTGCTGCTATGTTCGATTTGAAGTCAATACTTGAAATTTTTTGGTGGAAAATGAGTGCTTGTGCCTGGATGCAAGTGCTTGATTAGATAGAATGCAATCTACACTGTCTAAAAGGAAAAAATCCCAGATATTGTTCAACAAATAAGAGATGCCATCAGGGATCAAAGGGAGAAATATCTAATAGCTTGTGAGGTACCAGATAAAAAAAGGATTTGAGTAATCAAGTACTGTGCAGGAGAAGGATGCAGATGATGGTTCCCATAGTGTCAAGTTAGCACCCGTGCATCTTACTCTTAAAGAACAAACAAATGTTAGTGGCTTTGAAAATTAGTAGAGGTGCCTTTGGTAAGGAAAGGAACAACGAGTGATCTGTCAAGGTCCTTAGAAAAATGGACGTGATTCAGAAAAATGCAGCAGAGAACATATTGTTAGAGCATGGTTATACTACTAATTGATGGTCTCAAGGTATGGGAAAGCGGGGCAGAGTTGATTGGTATCATCAATGGGGATGAAGCTGCAGTCATCTTAGAAACGGTTCGTGGGAACTTGGAAACCATTTATCCATGAAAATTAGTTCTTCTAGCCATTGCTGGAGCTTTGGTAGACATGCGTTTCAAAGATGCAGTTTCTTTGGTCAAGCAACATAGGATAAATTACAATAGTTGATTACTGTGGTTGGCAATCTTTTGTTGAAGCATCCTCTGAGTTTGCCCGGAAAATAAACAACTTAAGTCATATCACAGAATTTGTGTGTGCTTTAAAGCACGAAAATGTTATGGACACATTATACAAAAACATTTTATCGCCAAATTGTCAAGACAACAAGATAGAATGTGGTTCCCAAGTTCTCTTCTCAAATACAGATCCTGCCTTAGAAGATGGAAATCAAACTATCTCAAGACTATTTCATCATTTGCTAGCTGCCAGAGGTATATTCATGTGGGAAGAACCAGCTCTTTGTTGAGATTGCCCAAATCATTACATGGAGCAGCGCCCAGTCCTCATTTCCACCTTAAAATCGAGTATGCTGAAGATCGCGATGATCTCTGTTGCAGAAGCATCGGTCTTTCTCAAACGGATACAGGGAAAATTTTAGAGTGATCTTTGTTTCGTGAGGGTGACATATGGGTTCCTCCATGCGGCCAATTGATTCTGGAACGCACTGGCAAAACCAACAGCATGAACGTGATTCTTCCACTCTCAGCAAAAACGCCGAATTAAATCGGAGGCAGCCGAATCACGAATCTTTGATAGAGTTCCACGCATTTACTGACCGACAGTCATGTGGGGGTATCCTCATGTCATGGCCATTTTCGGCATTGCAAGTTTAGCCCGATATTTTCTACCTTTGACACCGATGGAAATCACGATTTGTGGAATTCACTAGAAACAAATGCAGATTTTAAAATTGGTGACCGCTCAAACGTGATTCATTCACGATTTTCTGGTATAGCCTTTATTAATGTATACGTGGAGCAGTCAAGATGGTTCTCTCTTTAGCAGTTGGTTTCTGGATGGGCTCCACGTCTTTCATTTATCAGCAGCTTGGAAGGTTGAGATATCACCACCAATTACTGGCATTCCCCAGCTCGGTGTTCAAACTAGGCCCACGACTGCAGTTCAAATTTGATGAAACTGCTACTTAGCACCGGGTTTTTTCCCTTCTGGAAAGTGATGAAATCCCATCCTTCATTTCGGTATAATACATTAACATCCACTCGGAGCAGATTCATGGCCATGTGGAGCTGCCAACAACCCACAGTCTCATTGATGGCTGATTGAAAGAGACCGTCTGTTGAAAAACCGAGTTTGGTTTGACATCCACGCTGCAGTCCTGATTTTGCAAAACCATTACATCACCGTTTGAACTGCTATTCGAGTTATTGTTGACTCAAGTACTAAAGAAATTCGATGATATGGTGGATCCTTTCTGGCAGCTGTTGGAGCACCACTACTACGTGGCTGATTGACAGTATCTTTTTTCTATGGCTAAGACAGCCACCTATTGATTCATGCGTTGGCAGATTATTAGATATTTGGATGAGTTGCTTTTAGTTATGTGAGGGTCCGCTTGATATAGATTGAGAGAAAAGGGGTCTTGACCCTTTTTATTTCAATTCATTTATTATTTTATTTTACTTTTTTTTAAATTTTTTGAAAATAAAAGTAAAATGAGCCTTTTTGGGCTTATAAAAGAGCAAGGCTCTTCATTTGTAAAGGGTGGAAAGTTTTTGGGCTGGGAGGATTTTTCCCCAGAGTTAATAAAGAAATTCATTGTTGAGCTTTTTGGACATGTTGGGTTTTTCAGTGGTAATCTTGTGTTTTCTTAAGTTGTAGACTAAGCCGGCATAGAAGGCTAGCAATCTAGCACGTTGGGCAAGCATTTGCGGCTGCCAAGTTGCTTGTTGCCGTTATGTTCTCGGAGGTCTGGGAGTAATGGAAAGTAGTCAGTTATACTACCATTCTCTTGGCCTCTAATTATGGAGTGGACCAGCCTGATCTCCCTTCTGCAAAACACAAATCCTTTTTGATTCCCCTTCTGACTCCATTCGCCCTTCTGATACTGGCGCTGGCCTTTCCCTCGAGGACTGATCCTCCCTTCCCTTCCTTCCCATCAATCCGACTTATTTTCCTTTCTGCTAGCCGAGTTTCTCTAAGGCAGCCTCTTCAGATCACCCTGCCCTTAGCTGCACCTTCCTTAGAGATCCAAACTTAGGGAAACCCCCCTAGAGCTGGAGAAGAGCCAGCCTGAAGTGAGGAGAGAGAAGGTGTGGTGACATTGGCCTCTCTCTCGAGAGGTTGTCACCGGGCCGGCACGCCCGCGGCTTGGGCTTTCGGCACCCGCGTGCCAGTTTCGGGCGACAACACATGCGTCACCACCTCAACCATATGAGGATACATAGGACTTGATATGACTCACAAGTCTGACTTGATATTACCCACAAGTCCGGAGAATGACTCTTGATGATGTACAATCAACATGGGTGCATTTGTGAAATTAAGAGTTCAATTGGACATTATTAATGTTGAATTGGCTAATTATGGAGTTATAATTTCTATCGAAGAAAAACATAATGGATATGTGATCAAGATTAAGAAGCCATGCCAGTTCAAACTTAGTATATAGGTGGTGGCTACAAAATAGAATATGAACCCGTCATGGAGGTTCAGAAGTTATTTTGGAAAAGTGGTAAGCAATAGTATCAAGGTTGGAGAAGTGGTATTAGAAACCAAATGTGGATATTTTCAAACATATTGTGAGTAATGTGTGTAAAAGTGGTTTAGAGTTGTGGGGAGGGAGGTGCCCATTAAATTCATGTAGTTTCAAGATCTATAATCACTAAATGGCACCTTGTGTCCAATGGGACATCACAACATGATATGTAAAAGGGTGGTTTTTGGATGGGAAGTAAGAAGTTTGCACTGCCCCAAAGAGTTATTTTGGAAACAAAATTTTGATCAATGTAATTGATTTGTGGTTTCCACCTGTAAAGATGGGCTTGAAAAATTTGTTAAGAGAAAGTGTCTCATTAAATAACTACATGATTAACTTCTACAATTGGAAATTGAAACCACATGCACATACAATATCACAATATTGGGAATATGTGTGTCATGGGATAGAGGAGGGATACTTTTTGTTGGTCTTCTTTGGGCAGACCCGGGTTTACTTTAATGTACCAACAATACCCCTAGCTCACTGGCCCTTTCAGCGACAGACCGCAGAATGACCTGAAGTCTCACCTGAAGTGATCTTAGATGGGGTGGCTGAAGACTCAAGTGTCTTCAACTGGGTTCTGTAGCATCCTAGGGTATCACGACTCTTCTTAGCTAGCAGGATCTCTCTACGGGGGCGATCTCTCCTTCTAGCTGGCGCTGGTAGGGAGCAGACTCTTATCACATCACAACTTCTATGGCAATGTGCAAACTTACTCTTCTGCTCAGCTCCTTCCCTGCAATATCTCACACCCCAGCTCCTCAGATGATGCGACATCGCCTTTCTAGGTTGTAATATATCCTATAATGAGGCTCATATGTGTATCAACTCTCAAGGTCCTGCGACCTCCCTCCTTGGTCTAATATCTCTGTTAGCCTTCATAAGGGTGTTAAACTGCTTCACTTAAAATCTACCATTTAACACGCTAACATCAACTATACTGAACTCGCGGAACTCATATACCGGAGTCACTTAACTCTGTAACTGTCAACTATCATGAATCAAGCACTGATAAACTCATATACAGGCTACTTGATACATTCAACTTGAGTTTAAACTTCTATGTGCTATAAACAGAAGTATAACATACATACATTCATCAACTGATAAGCAACATTCATGTAACAGATAACAGATAGCAAACAGGTAAAACACAATCACATGAACAGTCGCACAACACACGGGTTTTACGTGGTTCACCTCTAGGGGGTAAGCTACATCCACGAGAACTGGTTTTTATATTATATCTTGAGAGAGTAAACACAGTTCCACTGCAACCTATTATGCAGCTTGAGATCTTCTGGGAAACTCCACACACACAACCGAGAGCCCTTCTCTCTTAGATCTCTTCTCCTCTTATATTGCCTTCTTACAATATACTCTTCCTCTCTCTCTCTCAATCCCTGCGTATTGTTACATTCATGCTCAAGGAGCCAGCTACTGGTTACAGTAAGATAACTACAAACTAAATAGCAGAACCAGAGCTCGACTCAAGGAACACCTAACTAATTACTAGCTAATTGTCTATCTGAATGTTTGGCTAGCTCTCTTTCTCTCTACTGTCTAACTGTCTAACTAACTGACCAACTATCTAACCTTTTACAATACAAAATACATGCTTATATAGGCGGCCCGAAGGTCTTTCCCTGTTACAACACTATGGGCCTTTCCCAATAGTAACCCAAAAAACCCTAACTGTGATAGTCGGGGCATCTGTACTTAAACTACCGCTTTCTATCACACCAGAGATTTCTGCAGTCTTCCACGCTTCTCGGCGCTGATCGTGGGTATGGGAACTCCTTCCTTGGTCACTACCCTTCTATCCTTTGTCTTCAATACCTCGACCCGTTGCTCCTTTTCCTTTATGAGGGTAGCTGAGCCCTCCTGTGTTTGCCGCTGCCTTAAGTGCAGTGGTTGAGCTCTCTCTTCTTGGCCACTCAGGTACTGTTTCCTTTGACTCTCTTCTTTCGATATAGCATCTTTTCCTATAGTTTCGGGGCCCTGCTCCAATAGTCCCCTAACACTTACTTGTGGCTCATCCCTGAGCCACTAACAGCTGGTTTCTCTTGCTGTAGCTTCTCCTTGGCTTCCTGCGAAGTCCTTGTAAGTCTTTCCCGAAGTCCTATGACTTCTTCATCCATAACTTCGACACACTCTTGTGACGTTTCCTCTAAAATAGTGTCATCACTTTCCTTAAGTGAAGCTCTAGAAATGAATGGCAGACCCTTTATAAGTTGCTAAATTTATTTTAACGACCTCATCTCCTGCTACCTTGGTCAGTTTCGAACCATTCACCTCAAATTCGACTGGAGCGCTTGTTCGAACAGACTCATCCAAGACATCATCATTCTAAATATAGGGAAAGTGGTAAAAATTCCATGAGGAGACATGTCCTTTTCCAGATTTAATGTAACTACCTTCTTGGAAATTTTCTATATCTCTCTGATTTTCAACACCTCCGCTTCGTTCCTTTCCCATTTCCTTTTGTTTTTCTGAGTCTCGGATGCCTGTTTCTTGGTCCTTTTTTCTTTTCGTGAGATATTCTGGGAAACTCCACGCGCATAGCTGGGATCCCTTCTCTTAGATCTATTTTTTCTCACTTTTCTTCTTCTCTGTTCTCTTATATTCAGTGATGTTCTCATGTTTCTTCTTTTCTGCTCTGGGATGGACTCTTTGAATATCTAAGCTTGACTCCTCATCCTTGGCAGCTGTCTGACCTGTGAGGTACCTAATTTCACAACCCTGGGTGGCATCGTCATAGCAGACACAAGGCCACCACGCTGGAATATTTGCACAATGTCTTCTATAGGTTCCATCTTGGATAGAAACCACTCGGTGCAATGCTCTGAATTGGAAATGGTTGCGAAATTGGGGAAAACCAGCACTCTGTAACTTGAAGTATCTCTGCTCAGGAAAGACTATTCAAATTGCTCTATAGCTCTCAGAAATTGCAAAAGTAACCCTTATGGATGAATGATCTCTATATTTATAACGAAGGTGATAATATTTGAAGCAACAGTCATTTGGTTAGACCCATCGGTGGTATTAATTGCATGGACAAGACAACACTCGTCGTTTCGATCCTCATTAATTGCTGAAAATCCAATAAAATTTCCCTCGAAACTTGCGTGCAGGTGCTGGTCTCGTCAAATATTTATCAAATTTGGAGAAATCATTATACTATTTCCAAATATAGGGCAATGTATAGCTGTCGTATCTAGATTAACTGCTTGTCAGAAGGTGAATTGACTAGCCCTCTGTCCCTTTTCAAAATCATCTACATGGCATGGGGGAAATCGCATCGCTGCGATTCCACACCACCTCATCTCGAAACAAAGTGTCGGCATGAACACCACAACGTTCAAAAACTCCATAAGCATCCTATAACTTGCGCAACATACACTTTTCTGATGCGATTCCTCATACTTAGAACTTTTTTTTTTTTAGGGGTGTAGACTAATTACCGGTGCAATTCCTCCTTTCAACTGCACTAGAAATCTGCACTCCATAAACTGTCTGTGTTAGGGCTGGGAGGTGGAGTGGCTATCACTTTAAAGCTTAAGTCTACTGCCATTAATCAAAGTGGGAAGAAGCTCCCCGTTTAGTTTGCTGAGCTGAACGGCACCTCCATTTGTATCTTGTTGAACCTGATATGGCCCCAACCAATGCGTCTTGAAATTCCCTGGAAACTTAACAAACTTACTGTCATAAAGGAGCACTAAGTCTCCTGTCTGAAAAATCTTGCTTTTGATGTGCCTGTCATGCCAATATTTTTCTCGTGCCTTCTGCACTTTCTGATGAAATCTTGCAATGAATCTGTCTTCTTCTAAGGAAAGCAGCTGCGCTAGTCTTTCATTCATTGTGTCTGTATCAGCCATCCCAGTAATTTGAGCAAATCTTAAACTGGGAATAATATATTCCATAGGCATAACAACCTCTTGTCCATACACCAAGCTGAAAGGTGTGTGTCCTGTAAGTTTCTTGCATGAATTCCTATAAGCCCATAATACAGCATTAACCCTGAGGTCCCAATCATTTCTTTGGCTGTTACAGATCTCAGTAAGAGCATTTTCTAGAATCTTGTTAAAGGCCTCCACCATACCATTAGCTTGAGGATGGTAGGGAGTTCTCTTATGGTGCTGGATCTGGAATTCCTCCGTCAAGGCCTCAATAGCGTGGTTTAGAAAATGTGTGCCTTGATCACTCATCAAGATTACTGGACATCCAAATCTACTTATGATGTTTTCAAAAATGAACTGTGCAGCTGTAGCAGCATCACAATTCCTTACTAATTTTTCCTCTGCCCACCTGGTGAGGTATTATGTTCCCGTGATGATGTATCTTGCACCAGTTCATTTCCCGGGTGGGTTGATAGGACCCACAAAATCTATAGCCCACTTGTCAAATGCCTATAGTGTAATCTGTGGTCATAGTGGCATTTCATCTCTCCGCGAAGGTTTTCCTACCCTCTGGCAGATATCATAGCATCTGCAAAACTCCTTAGTGTCTTTATACAAAGTAGGCCACCATAATCCTGCAGCTAGGATTTTCTGAGCAGTCGGCTTTCCTATGAAATGACCTCCTGCGGCACCTGAATGTGCTTCTCTGATAATGGCCTCTTTCTCGTGCGGCATAACGCATCTGCGCAAGACTTCATCTGGTCCTAACTTATATAAATGTCCTATGATCAAAGTGAATTCTGCTGCTTTAACAACTAACTATTTCTTTTGCTGCTTAGTAAACTCAACAGGTGCCCACCCTGTAGTGAGAAAGTGAATAATATCAGCGTAATACTCATCTATGATCTGGATAGAAAAAAATTGCGCATCTAGAAAATTGTCCTCTAAATTACTTGGTTCTTCGCCTGAATCTATCCACGACAGGTGATCAGGTCCGGCATTTAATTTTCCTAGTTTTACAATAATTTCAAAATCATACTTCTGAAATAAGAGTAACCATCTACAGATCCTTCCTCCTAATACTGGTTTATTGACCAAGTACTTTAAAGTGGAATGGTCAGTGAACATCTTGAATGGGGCACCCAACAGGTAGTGCCTGAACTTCTGTAGAGAATACACCATAGCTAATCCTTCTCTTTCTGTAGTGGTGTAGTTCTTTTCTGCAGTAGATAGCTTTCTGCTTGAGTACGTGATAGGGTGATCGATACCTCCTTCTCCTGGCTGGGTTAAGACGATCCCCAGTGCGATGCCAGATGCATCCACATGTACATGAAATGGCATGTTCCAATATGGGAATACTAATATGGGTGTTGTAACCATCTTCTCTTTAAGAGTGTTTAAACTTTGCTAACATTCCTCATTCCATAGGAATTTCACTTCTTTCTTTAACAACTTTTCCATAGGTGTTGTGATCTTTGCATAACCCTTGATGAATTTTCTATAGTACCCGGTATGACTGAGCATTGTCCTCAATTGCTTGACTGAGTTGGGTGCTGGAAGATTAACAATGATGGCAATATTTGTAGGATCTACCATCAAGCCTTGTCTGCAAACAATATGACCCAACAAAATACCAAATGGCGCACAGAATATACATTTCTTCAAGTTAAGAGAAATCTGATATTGCCTACATTTCTCTAACATGAGCCTTAAATCTCCTATATGCTTTTCAATTAATCCAAATACAGTCCAGTCATCAAAATAGAATTCTAAGAATTTATGGATGTATTCCTTAAATACAGCAACTACTACTCTAGAAAAGATAGCTGGTGCATTTTTAAGACCAAAGGGCATTACCATGTATTGGAATGAGCCCCATTCTGTCGCAAAGGTGGTCTTATGTCAATCCTCTGAATGTATTTTGATCTGGTGATAGCCTGAAAAGCCATCAGTGAAGGAGTAGACCTCCTGTCCTCCCACATTGTCTAAAACTTCATCAGTAAAAGGTGTCAAAAATGGGTCATGAAGTGATGCGTCGTTGAGTTTGCGCAAGTCGACACAAATCCTGATTTCTCCTTTGGTTTTCTTTTCCTGCATGACCATGGGACTAACCCATTTGCTCTCTTCTACAGGTTCAATGATGCCTACTGCTAGCATCTTATCAATTTCATCCTTAAATTTTTCTTTATAGCGATGGTTCAATCTGTATGGATGCTGCTTAACTGGCCTAGCATCCTCTTTCAATGGTATCCACATTACTCCCAAATCTCCTACTATTCCCTTCATCTTTGTGAACTTAGTGGGAAATAGGTCCTGATAGTCATGTAAGAGATCTGCGATGTGTCCTACTATTTCATCATCCTAATAGTCTCCAATAGAGGAAAACTTAGGTTCTGTTTCTATGCCAATATTGATCTTTTTAGTCTTGATAGGTTCTGTGATAGCGGGAATTTCTAGTCTCGGTCCATCAACATTGCAAGTCCCTTCTGGCTCTGGAATGTTGACACTGCTAGGATTCTCATCCTCATCATCTAGCTCTTCTGTGAAATTGTAACACTCTAGCGCTTGTTCTAACTGGATGGCCCAATCAAGATGAGCAGGCACTGATAGGGTACAGTCGTCAAATACCTTAGGATTTATAACATCTAGATCCTGATCAATGCTTGGATACTCATATTCAAAAGTGAAAGTGAGTAGGAAGTTGTCTATCATAAGTGGCCATGTGATGGTTCCTCTGCGCAACTCTGTCTCAGTGTACAAATTCCTTGGAATTGTGTCTAAAGTGTGAATGGATAGGTGAACCCATTCATCCTCTGGAATATCCGACCAACTCTGTTCACAAATCTGAATATGTGACCTGGGGTCACTTTATCCTGTGTATTTCTGCTGTAAAGGATCCTTGTCATTAGAGAATCTGATTGCCATTAGTCTCTTAAGATCATCCCATGATGTGATATGTTATTTATGTGCATGCCACCATCTTGCAGGTGTGGCTTTTACTGCAAGGTCAATAGCTGTCATCCTCTGCTCCTGAGGAATTTCCTGCTCAAACTGCTGTAAAAAGTCATTGACATCTGCTAAGCCATGAAATGATGGAATTTCAATAATCTCTGTGCCGATCCATCGCAGTGACTTAGTCATAAACGCACATCTAGGAGCTGAGACTTCGTAATGTCTATTCTGCCAATTTTCTAAAACAACCTCCGAATCTGATGCGCATGATCTGTCGCATCACCAACTGATATTTCCTTGTGCGGTAGGGTTGATGTAATCACTCTGATTAGCAGTCATCTGATAAAGGCTTTCCATGTTGCGCACCTCCTCCTCTGCTCTAATAGGTTCAATGTAGCGAGGACCCTGGAAAGGATCCAATGGTGCGATGAACCGGATCTGATTATCCTCAAAGGTCATTTGTCTTTTCTTTAGATCGAGAACAGCCATGTTATCGATTGCCCAATCAATACCTAATAAAGCTGGGTACGGTCTACTATCGCCAATGATTTCTATGACTTCAAAGTCTCCAAAGCTGCAAACTCCATCAATATCAACTGGTACTTGTAGTAATCGACCCAGTGGTGATACCCTCTACTGATTAGCTAGTCGCAGATGGATAGGTGATCTTGCTAACTTAGGGTTACCCATATGTTCCCATGTATTCTTAGTCAGAACATTTACCTCTGATCCTCAATCTAGGATTACCTCATCCATTTCAAATTCTCCAATTTGCACTGTGAGTCTCATCTCTCTTCCCGTTCTTGTATGGCCCATAATATTATGAACAACCCGTTGCACACTGTTCACGGAAGAAGACGGCTGACAATGATCTATGATGCGCTAAAGCTCTCCGATGGATTTCTCATTTCGTACAAGTTTCAAGCAGCTCCGCAGGAAGGATTGTATACTTCCTGTCGACTCATCCTCTTCACACCTTCCAGATGTGGTAGCCTGCGATATCTGCACAGGACTAATGCCACAAGGTGTTTGCTGCGGTAGGCCCCTACAAGGCAGTACCTACGATCCTGATGGTATAGGGTCAGTAAAGAAAGTTTTTGCTTGCTGAAACGTTTCTTTGTTCTTCTGCAGGTCAAGTGGTGTTGATTTATTAGTTGCTTTGTGCACCCACTCCAGACCTGTATTCTTTTTTGCATCCTGCGATGTCCTACTAGTAGAAGCACCGCTGTGAGTCACAATATTGACTCTTGGTTCTAGTTCTTTCAACTCAACAATAATAAGCTGGATGTTCTGGTTTATTGCTGGCTTAGGATCCCTAATCTTGGCTATCAAGATCGGACACTCTTCTATAGGGTGATCATAGGACTTGCAATATTTACATGTCGTACTAGGGTTCTGACAATCCCTAGCATAATTTCCTACAACTCCACAATTGTAACAAGTAATCGGTCCATGACCACGGCCAAAGCCTCCATCATGGCCAAAGCCTCCTCCACGGCCTCGTCCTCTGAATCCTCCACCACGACCAACATGAGCTGGTTCGTGCTGTGGTCCTGCTGCTGGACCTGCTGTCTCTGATTGGAATCTGTACAAGTCATGCTTTCTCTCTATCATGAGATCATAAGCTCGGAAATTATGTTCATCATGACCTACTGACTTACAGAAGTTACAATATAAGTTCTTAGGGGTTTGTACATACTTCTGAAGTAAAGGGCATTCATGTGGTCTATGCCCTCTTGTTCTGTAGAGTTCACACCATGGACCTTGGTTCTGTATTAAGGGGTTTGGAGCCCCACTTGGAAGTACAGTCGGTGCATCTGTACATGGTGAAGACTGTTTTGGGAAAAGATGCACCGACTGTAAGGAGAGATAATATCCTTGTTGTTAATGGTGAAGACTGTTTTGGGAAAAGATAGATAGAATTTATAATCTCTCATGGGGTTCGCAAATTTCAAAATAATAAAGAAAGTGGGATGTAACAAATGGACATGATTTCAGTCTGAGCTTGAGATCAATGGTGCAAGATATCTCATGAGAGGTTTTCCCCACCACTGGTAACAATGAAAGAAGATTATATGTATATAATATAATTTAGAATTGATCATGGGTAAAGTCATTAGAAAGGTATTTCAAAGGATACAAATCCTAGTATGTCCGTATTTGGAAATTTAATTTAGGTTATTTCAAATATTAAGTATAACAAACCCTCTAGGATTGATTGGACATTGTAGTTGTCAATGTGGATGAATCCCAATATAGATTCAATTTGAGGAAACAACTTTATGGGGATATAGGGATATATGAGATGTAAAATTGACTAATTATGTCTACATGCATTTTATCATGGTGCTTCCAAAGTAGTGTAGAGGTAAAATTTGATGGACAAAACAAGGGAAATCAAGGTGTTAGTTAACTAACATGTTGAATGATTATACCAAGGATGGGTACTTAGTAATATGGCACTACTCTTAATGAGAAAGGATAATTAGGTTTAGGGTAATATAGAAATGATTGTTAGAAAAATTTCTCAGTATTTGGAATAAAGAGGGTTGAGGTTTCTTGTAGAATGATTTAAAGTTCAATTATGAAAAATAAAGGACTAAGAATGTTCAATGATGTCCTTATCCAAAATGCATTAAATGCATTGATTAAAATCAATATGTATAATTTGGAATCAAGAAGAGAAGAATAAGGGGGTATTGATCATGGTATCTAGTTGTTATATACAACAAATATCCAATGATAGATATAAGGAGTCTAAAATATATTATAAGACGACAATGCCATCATTATGCATAAAGCAATATTTTAAGTGCCTAAATTTATAAATATGATAAAAGGAAACTAATTCAAAGGGGTTATGAAGATATGTTGCAATGAAGGAAGTTATAGAATCCTAGTACTATAAAGGAAATATACTAAAAAAAAAGGCATACGTGATGTTATGAGTGGACTATATCTATGGGTAAAGTCATAAGGATTCCTATAAGAGTTATAGGAGATGGACTGAAAACCCATGTCTAAATAAAGTGAATTAATAATGAATTCAAATAACATGTGAATTGATAGTTGTGGAATAAAACATTATATTGCGAGGAATAGTTTTGGTATAAAAAGTTAAACATGTAGAGAATTATCCAATGAAATGAAGAGGAAAATTATTAATTGAATAAATACTAAAGAAATTGTAAATGAGACTGGGTATGAGATGACATATGATGGATGCTTGAGCTACTAGAAAGTGTTGCACCTTTAAGGAGATGATTCTAGAAGTAAATAATAATAATTGAATGGGATGATAATAAAATTTTTTAAATGCTTTCCCCAAAAAAACTAGAAAATACAAATTTGTAGAAAATCAAATAGAAACATAGGATATATAAGTTTCATGTAGATAGGAAGTATACGAAGTCATATGAAATGGGAAGTTTACCTAGTCTTGATATTGGTTGAAAAAGAGAATAGACATTGAAAGGAATCCATAAAAAAGATGGAATAACATAACCTGCTTGCCAACACTCAAGAGCATTGAAAGGATGTATCCCTAGTGCTATGCTTGGGTTGAAGAGGAAGGTCTTCACATAGTTGAACAAATATTGGAGAGGTAATTGTATAATGTTTTGATGCATTGGTTATACTTTTAATCCCTAAATGTTGGGCACATTACCCGCTATACCGTGACACATTATATTATTATTGATGTAGGATGTATATTATTAGTGGAACTTTGCATTTGCATTATTATATTAGTTATGTCGGATTGGGTCCATTAGTTGTAATTGTACCTCTTTGTCTCCTATATATAGGAATGAGAACTTTTCACTTGAATTAAGTATCGTGTCTTGTCTTATGTACTTAGTACATTATATAAGGAGGTTTCCCTATCAAATAGGCTTTCTATTCATCTCTTGTATTCAGTATTGAGTAATGGATTACTCTTTATGGTATATTTTTTCTCTTTGTTATTTTTGGGACTTAGTTGCATAACATTTAGTATCAGATCTTAGACGCTTCCAAAATGAGTCGTCTTGGTACTTTCGCTATAAATTTTTTTGCAAGGTTTCAAGTAGTGAGACTCAAAACCCATAGAGAAAATCCACTAAATATATTTGGTAAAATTTTCATATCCTTATCCACTCCAGGTTCAGAGATATATGTTGTAGAATCTAAGGCTTCTAACTAAATGAAAAAATAGTGTAAAAAGGGTGTTGTAGGAAATAATCATATATGGGGAATGAAAGATCCAAATTGAGTGAGAATTATTGCATTAGAAAGAATATGGAACACAATATATGTTATCTCTTTCAGACTTAGATCCAAAATATTGGACACATGACAGACCATACAAGTTTTCTCTTCTGAAAAGACAAAAAATAAGAACTGTTGGGAGATTTGAAAGAAATTTTCACTGGCACATTAGAATTAGGTCATACCCATGGAATTGGAAAGAGGAAACATCAGGATATGACAAGCCAAAGTTTCAAACCCATAGGATCCAAAATGAAAAATTTACCTTAGTTCCAAGTAGGAAAGAAAACAGTTTTCAAATCAAGGTTTGAAAAAGGTATGCCATTTTTAATTTGAATAAATTTTATTGGAAGGGTATATTTGAGGTGAACCCAAGGTGTGATATATATTTATATTTTTCAAAATTACACCAAAAGGTAATGGGAAAAATCACACTCCAATCACACCACCATAGGTTTCATCCCTTACGTATGATGGAAGTGATTGCCTATCTTTTCGAGTGTCCAAATTGGAAGATATGATTAAAAGGTATTTAGAAATAGTTCACTTATTTAATTTAGAGGAAAATATGATGGGACATATGGATAATAAGATGAAGGAATTTGTGCATGAATGTTTCCATAGTGTTCATTCATTATGTGCAAGATTATGGATTTGCACTGTGTAGAAATTTAGAAGTGACCGATGTGTTTCGGGTGGACCTCCACCCATCATCACAATCATTCGATGCTACGGCACAATAGAAAAAACGAGGGCAGTAGAGCATATATACAAAATTAAAAACTAGTCGTTAATTATAAAAATTATAGATAAAAATGTTTAGGGATACAGTTGAGAAAAATAAGGTCCACAAATTGAATTATATGATAAAATAAATAAATTATTTTATTAAAAAGGAATATTTTATTTATTTTTTATTTTTTATTTTTTATTTTTTATTTATAAAAATTAAAAATAGATTACTCGATCGATATAGACAAAGACCTAACTCCGTAGTTTGAATGGTTCAAATATAACACATAAAAACACACCTTCCTCTAGATTAATCAAATTTCTTAAGGATGGGAACTCACATACCTTTTAATTAAGATTTTCCTTGCCAATATGAAGCTTTTGCAGTCATGTTCCTTAGATTGAATGGATAACTTATGGAAGATACAAAGAAAACAAGAACAAGTGAAAGTTACAAGATAATTTGATTAACCTAAGCAAATGACTAAGCATAAATGTTATAAATGAAAATGAAACTCATTTATGGCACATGAAATGTATTAATGTATTAACAATGTGGAAAGAATTAAACCAAATTGCCTTGGAATTGAATATCCCAATGAATATTTTCCTTAACTTGTCACCTTTCCTTAAGAGAATGCCACTCAAAGGTATAGATCTCTAGCACAAATTCTCCATCATTTAGCTATTATGGATTATCCTCCCTCACCCATGTGGATGATCTTGTATTTAAAGGAAAAAAGGGATAGAGGGGAGATGAGAGATAAGGGGATAAGGTTAGGGTGAGATCACTACAAGTGTGGAAGTGAGTGTGATCCACCCAAATTGGATGGGATAGGAATCCACGAGAGATTATTTTGAGAAAATCCTTGAGGCTTCTTTTTTTCCTTCATACAGACAGTGGTGCACCTTCTCCAAGAGCATCTTGCGACAATTAGACTTGTCGCAGCCTATGTGAAAGAAACATGTGAAAATGTCTCGGGTTTGCTAGAAAGAAACCTGTGAAAATGAAGAGTGTTTCAGGTTGTCAAATAAGAAGCTGCAACAATGATGCCAACTAATCTATTTAAGGAGGAAAAGGCTTATAATTCTCATCTTCCAGGTGAGTTTTGGAAAATCACTTCAGGGATTATGGCAATTTGAAAATACATATTCCATTATAATGGTGATAACGAAAATTTCATGTAATGTATTCCCCCCCAATGTATGAATCTAGACTGGAGTGATAGCTGAAATGCTTTGTTAGATGAAGGTCAAGGAAAAGAACCACCAGTAGTAATCATGTCAACAATTAATAAGGAATTGGAAATACAATCATCTCTGAGATAGATATCCCAATGACTCATAACATGGTTTTAAACAAATACATTGTAGATTGTTATATCATTATTCCACCTTAGTACAATGATCATACACCTAGGACACATTTTCATTTGTCTCATGCTTATGTTATATGGTCCAAAACTAGGTTATGTTGGTCAACCTTGGTCCTTTTGGTGTTTTGGAATTATAAATGCACCCAAGCACCATCATTTGATCATTCTGGTTACACACGTGCCCTCATTGATGACTTCTCTATCCTTGGTGTGCTCTGCTTCCCTTAAATCAAGGAAGATGGTAGACTAGAGGTGCCCATGCATGTATTTGGGTGGTTTTTTACTCTTGTGTACCATTTATTATTTTGTATATCCACTCCCCCTCACGCATGCACTCCAACACACCTATCCTACCCTTTTTTTTGTCCTAGCATGCCCCATCCATGTTCACACTACTATTTGTGACCGTTTGAGGTGGTTTGGGAGCTCATTGGTCCACTTATGGGGAGTTTTGAGGCGAAATCTAATCCTGCCATATGTATGCATCCAAATTGTCTCCAAATGCTAATGATTTCTCCCTATTGTAATATAAACATGTTCCAGACATATTTATATGTTGGAAATTCATAATAAACTCTATTATTCACACCATTTCTATGTGTTAATTTCACTCTTTATACTGTTTTCTGTGTACCTTGTGAGTAACCTTGAAATGTGAGGATTACCTTAGCTCCTAGATCCTACTGTGAATCATATTTTCACATCGTATCAGAGATATTTGGAGTTTCAAATAAAAACCAGAGCATTTGATTTTCTATTTAGGGTATTTTCTAGAAAAAATCAAGTGTTTGCATTGCATGTACATCTAGTGTTTCTGTCACTCAGTGTGCAAGCAGGAATGGAGAAGACTCATGTATTTCTTATCCCATTGAACTATTTATAATGGAAGGCTAAAATGGTGATCCAGCTGAGGTCGAAAGGACTCTACAGAGTCACCATGGGAACTGAGACCAAGCCCAACTCTACCTTGGAAAAATCAAAGTACTTCAACAGACTAGATGAGGCATTCAACATGATTTGTCTTAGTATTTCGAGGGATATTCTCTTCCATGTAGGCAGCATGAAAAATCCCAATGAAGTATGGCTCAAGCTTGAGTCATTTTTTGGGAATACTAATGAGATGAGAGGCCACCAACTCGAAAATGAGTTTATCTCATTGATCCCAAGTCACTTTGATACAATCCAAGACTTCTTCACTAAGTTCAGATCATTGTTGCTTCAACTGAAACAATGTGGCATTTAGAAGAAAGAGGAACAAATGATATTGTCCATTCTTTTGAATCTAGGGATATATTATTTAGTGTTTGTTTCAACATTCCACTCAAGAAAGCTCATAGCTCAAAATTGGAGGATTCCATCATTGGCAGAATTAATGGAGTCACTGACTCAAGAACAAGACAAGCTGGTGCAAATCGGTACCATCAAATCTAGCAAGGATCAAGCCCTTTCTACAGGATTTTTGAATCCATCCAAAGGCAAGAAGAAATACAGATATTTGAAGGAGAAAGAGAAGAATAAGTAGGCGATGCCAAAAATTTTAGATGGGGTTTCAAATATTTTATCACCTTATAATTTTTCTATGGTTGTGGTAGGAAGTCACAAGGGTAACCATTTCAACCAATATTTAGACTATAATCTATCCTTACAGTCAAAGAGGGCTCTCTCTTTGTCACCGAGTCATTCACATATACATTTGGCTTTTAACAAGCAGTCAAAAGGCATAGATTCTGATGGTAACAAGGTATTTGCATATTCATAAATGGTGAAACAGACAGACAAGAAAAAACATTGGGAAATGGAGTAAAGTTCTGAAAAATTCAAGGACTTACCAAAAATAATAATCAGCAATAATATTCATAATCTAAGCCAAAGTAGGCATCAATATTCAGCAAAATATCTTTGAAGAGATGGCAGGGGGGGAAGAAAAGAAGCCCGATGTAACAGGAGGCACCTATATGGGGATGAATCTCCTGAACACACCTTTATCAAAATAAACAATAGAGGCTATTAATTGCAATGGATTGTGCAAGATGAATTCTAGAACAATTACTAGAAACACATAAACAAATGCATAATCTGACATGAAGGGTGCTTGACAGAGAGTGAATTATTCACATACAACTATAGATGCATTAGAATACATTACAAATATATGAAATGGAGTTTATGAAGGAAAAATAGACTAAATAGAGGATGCCATGATGAATCTCAGAAAACTCAGAGCACACCTTTCATTAAATATTCCAAGAACATTACAGAGCTATAAACTCCCAGAGCTGAGGCTTCTGAATGAAACATTTCAACCCTTTCTGTCACGTCCCCATGCCTCCGATTGACAAAGAGGACGCGACATGGGCCTAGGCTAAGAGCCCCATAAACATGTACAGGCATAAATAAAATTTACTGAACAGAATGCTTAAACATACACACATGAACATTTATCATGCACAGATGCAAATTTATCATGCGCGGATGCAAACATCTATTAGGCACAGCGGAAACATCATGCATTCAAACAAGCATTCTTTCAACATGTTCATTTCATTTTCATTAATAGTAAATATAGGATTGCAGAGGTAAAATGGATAAAATCACTTATCTTATGATGAACTTGACCCACAACCAGCTACGTCGCTGCAACGTTCCACCCAACCATAGGCCAGCGTGCTCCTTAATCTCTCAGCAGCGATGCCACCCCCAAGCTGGGCATGATTCGCCAAGGAATAAGGGAACTAGTAGGATTACACATAGCTAGGGATATATAATAACACAGCCAAGCCAACACAGTTGGGTTTATCAGGCCATTAAGGAGCTGGAGAAGGCAAATTGCTAAGCTGGTGAGCTCATTACAGAGCCAAGAACACGTACACCAGAACTAGCCTGACCTTTAAAACACCCAAACACACCCAACACAAGGAATCGGTCCCTTCTCTGTTGGGAAATAGGGCAGACCCAGGTTTCTTCCTTTTGTGTCGCACCAACAAAAGACCCACAGTGTTGTCCCTTTCGGTAACAACCTGCGCGCAGGTTGCAGTCTCACCCGAAACAGCTATGGGGCGCCACAGAACCAGGTTTCTGCAAGAAAAGAGGGGGATTACTGTACCTTAGCCTTGAATAACCTTATCTATCAGTAATCACAAAGTTTTACCAATTATTCCCATATAAGTTCGCAGATAGATAGATAACCATGACTTGCTTAACCCACTACAGGGAATTCACAGCGAAGCTTATTATTTAGCAGTGATATATATTATCATATATATTGTTATTAATGCATAAAAGATAACATAAACAGAAAACAACACAAGAAACCACAACACCGAATATAACGTGGTTCACCCCCAGTGTAGGGGCTACGTCCACCAAACTGCGTTTTATTCAACTTGCTACAAAACCGCAGTTTGATCTGCGCACTCAGCTGCAGATTTATTCAGTCCTTAAAAGCTGCGCACATAGCAGAAGGCCTCTGCACACACAGT
>LPNX010271307.1:14401-24641 GCA_001517045.1 Pseudotsuga menziesii | reverse complement strand
TATCGGATATGCGATATAGGTTTCCACAAACCTTAGCCTTGTGTTTAGGCTCGGGCTATCCCGAACGTACCATCAATAACGCATATGCGTTCTTGATTTCCTAAGAGGCATCAAAAAGTGGAACCAACTTCGTGCGAGCGCCCGACTACGACTCATAAAAATAGAAATTAATCATAACTGTATCCTAGAGGAATGGAAAACCCTCACCATAGTGAGGTTACTCCCACCGCAAATAAATCAAGGGCGCTTGAGACATTCTTCTTTGAAGAATATTATATGTATGTAGAACACTATGTTTATAATAAAGAAGAACATATAATATATATATATAGGTATATATATTGTAATGTCCCTCTTGTAAAACCCTTGAATGCTATGTAAGGTTTTGAATATTATTGTATTCGTCTTCTGATGAGGAGCCCAAGGCCAAGGCCCTACCAGTAAGACCTTGAAATTAATACAGTCGAAGATCCAAGCTGTAGGCTTAGCACATGGACACAATTGCTAACAGGGAAATTGAGCCTATAAAGGCAGAAGAGTAAGATTAGGGGCCTCCTAACTACTACCATAATCATCCCAAACTAAAATACCTTAACCTAGCGTTCAGCTCTAAAATATGATTGAGCTATGACAGAGGGGAATTACCTTCCTATTTGGCTTGGACCCCCAAAGGGGCGATTAGTTATAAATTTTAACGAAAAACAAAGGGAAACCACCAAGGGACTTAAAATCCAAAGGAACTTCAGGTGAAAGTTTACATAGATGGGGGTGGGGCACTATTTATGCATAAGCAAAGAAATAAGCTTTATAAATAAGTATGCATAACTGACATACCCATAATAATGGAGCATTATAATAGAAAAAATAAAGAGGTACCCTTGTATAATATATATATATATAAATATATATAAAGGACCTCACATATGATCAATGCCTAATTCATGTAATTAGAGGGTAAATGACATATCATTTAATTATTATTTTATTTTTGAAGTAGGTGATGATAGTGGAAAAAAAAAACCGTTACTTAAATTACGGCCAGAAATTAAAGAGACATCATTTAAATTCCACTATTTGACTTTTATGAGAAAAGGGAGTATGTCTCCAAGATTTTCTTTAAATGACCTAAAGGAAACTTGTAAGCAAGTTTCACCACTAGTCGCATTGGATACTCACCAACTAGAATCATGACTATAATTGGAGCGAGATGTTGTATACCTGTAAGTAATAAATTCTTTATTTTATCACTTTGGGAAAGTGTATCTGAATCCCACACATCTCAGTTGACTCCTCTGGGAAAAGGCTTAATTTATGGGTTTTTGCGAAGGAGGGACCACCGTCTGATTAATGTAACTGTTAAAGAAAGTTACTGATTTTTCCTGGGTAAGCCCTAGAAATCAGCTACGTCGCGGATCTCTTGGCATGCTTCCTGTAAGAAATAGGAAAGCCGTTATGAGGGAATGAATTTTCCTACTTACCGGGGGCATGAATTTTTTTGGGGAATCACTTCTTAAGGGGGAATTCAGCGATAGGATGGGGGGAAGAGTTTTTCTTTCCGGTGGATAGTACCCGCTGGGGGGTAGCCGGTGGGTGGTGGTAGCGTGGCAGAGATCACAGGGTACGGGGAGGAATCGTATTGCCAAGGGATGCGATTCTCCAAAGATAACTACTCACTGCGTATTCACCAAGGTACATTTTCTGTTGTTCTGTGTTTTTCGATCTGGTAGGTGTTTTCCCTTACCTTTAAGGATCGAATACTCTGACTGTGTTTTGTTTCCTCACCAAATTCAAGGGCAGAATGAAATTCCCTCAAGGTGGGCCTCTCGAAATCTATTACAGTCTATCACAAACACTCTTTTAGGATATTTTACAATAGTTCTTTCTTCTCTGATAGATCTCCATAGCGCTGGGTTATGAAGCGGTTACAGATCGCTTGCTAGTGTAGATTTTGAAAGCCAGGCAGAAATCGATTGGAATAATCGATCTGCGCAGTCAATGCTTCTGTTTTCCTTGTCGTTAGATCCATAGCAAGAGCGCGCGAGACTAAGATGCCTATAGTTGTTCTATGATTTCATTGGATTGTGGACTTTATTTCCATGTAGTCATGTTCATAAAACCGCTTATGAAATGGTGGCTCCCTTTTTATTTTCACATATGTAATTTTGAGTAAGATCAAGGTAGCTTCCTATCGTTCTCCCAAACCCCTACGCAATCCATGGAGTAATGTTTAATTTAAAATACAATCTAGGGTATTTGTTGTCATCCTTCCCCAAAACTTGCGTTGCTTGGGCATTGCTTTGTTTTAAATGAGGTTCAGCTCAAAAAGGGTACCTATTTCTCCTTCGATTGCCTGTGCCGAAACCTTGTGTTATCTTCCCACTATTTCTGCATTGTATGTATAGTACTAACATCTGCATTCATATCGAAGAAGAAACGTGGCATCTTACTTTCTTTGTTCAGTACAATGCAGCTAAGTATCTAATTCGAAGGTTCTCGTGTAGATATGGGTTGCGCGACTATTGATTTATACTGCTTAGAATCTCAAGGATAGTACACTGCACAAGATATGGATTTGTCTTCAGTTTTCACGAGGAAAAAGCTCCTAGTTTCTGTACACACTGAGGATTAGCGACCTGCGTAAAGGACTGATTATTATTTATGTACTTTATATGTGCCTACTCATTATGAAAATGTAGGAATAATTTCTATGATTTATTATTGGATATTCTGTGCATTGGTATGGAATGAATGATCTAAAGTAACAAGTATAATGGCCGAAAAACGCCACCCCTTCTATGGTAAAGAGATCTAGTTATATGACTAGTATAGAAGGTTATGTTTTCGAATGTGAAGTTTTGAAAAGAGTAAGTATGTTCCTGTGTAAAAACATAATATGTATACTGGAGTAAAATATCCTCTTACAGAGTGTGAAACTACTAATTGCTTCACAGAAGTAGTACCCATTGCAGGTTGAGAACAGGAAATCATTTGACTTATAACCCTTAGGATTATGTATAAGGTTGACATTCAAAGACAACAACCGATTCCGTATTGGAATGTTATAGCTAAAGAAAAGGATCCCTTGATGATTATAAGATTGTTATGAAGGCCCTACGAAGAGGCAAATTGTACTATTGAATGTGTCTCTGTGTGAAGAGAATCGCGGAAGGAAGATGGCACTGGTTGTGCTGCCAAATGTAATATTTTTTCTCTCGGATAAGAATAAAAGAACTAGCAAATGATTGGTGGACGTAGCCTCGTGGACGAGGTGAACCACGTGAAAATGGTTGTCTCTTTCTTTGTTTTATTGTGTGAATGTCTTATTTCTTATTTTATTTATATGAAGATGTTAGTATGAATGAAATATAAAGGCTTATTGGTGAAANATATAAAGGCTTATTGGTGGAACAGATTACTAATCATGTTATTTTGCAGACACACTAAATCACAAAATTCACCACTTAACACATTAAGGTTCATGAGGTACACTACATATGGTATTAGAGCAAGGTTGAAACGCTCGGGCCTATTGGGCTCCGAACGCTCCACCAAGTTTCGTTTTAACTAACGATTGAATTTTTTTTTGTGACCCAGAAAACCATCAAGTTTGCACTGTTCGTCTAATTGAGGTACCTTAAGTGTACCCAATACACATGTTTATTGAGACTTGTTAGAATTCTGTGAAGAAAATCTTAGTCTGGGCCTTTTGGAAAATTCACCTGGCTGTTGATTTGTGCTCTTTTGGTTCTACAAATTTATAACAACAAATTTTTGGTAAGTTCAGCCCTGTTCCTCAACTTAATAATTATTTCGTAGATGGAAAATGACTGAGTTTCATATATGCTGTGGATTCCATCACTGCTTTTAATGTGCTTGCAAGTTTTTCATTTTGTCGAGTCTGGGTTGCACAGTTCAAAAGGATAGTGTCTCGCCTTATTTCCAGATTGACAATGCGTTGCTTAAATATTGAAATTCTAGATACAGTTTGTTTAATGAAAGATTATGATAATTCCCAGACTTCATTTTCTAGGGTTTTGCCCAGATTATATCATCAACAATGTTTCTTTAAATGTCTTGGTGCTCGGTATCGAATGTATCCATTCAGAAAACGTTGCAGGGTTTGGTCAAAAGTAAGATGTTGCTTGAAATCTGTGAACTATGAAAGGAATCTATATTTCAGAATTCAGAAAACCTTGCAGGAACAACCAAGTCTGTTGTGAAATTTCAATTAATTCTATGTTTCAGGAAATAAGTCTCTGTATATTTTCTAAAAAAATTGAAATGGTCTTAGGGTCTGTTCATGACCACACGTCAATTATTGAAACATTATTTCAAAAAAAAATTCTGAAACTCATGACTGTGTCAAAACTAGCGTGATAATTCCTATAAATTTTAGCTATCAGGGTTTGACTCGTCTTTTGGAAACGATTTTACACGAGATATTCATATTTTCATGATTTCATGTTGGTCATATATCATTTTCATTCTCAAAATGTGTTATGATTGATAACATTGCAGGATTAATTTCTCGATTCAACATTGAAATTACCACCCTTTGGTTTGAAGTGCCTTTGTTACGACCTTGATTTAAAAGAAAATTACAGAATCAGTTGTCTATCTGTTTTCTTTTGATTAACTAAATTGAGTAATTCTGGGTAATGATACTTGTTTAAACAGTTAATCGTAAAACAATATTCCCGTTTCCATTACAGAGATATTGTAGGTTCACTACCTGAAAACTGTTATCATATCATTAAAATGAGTAGATATTCACTTAAAGTTGTTTAATTTAGACCAATTGTATGCTGGAAATTATTATGATATTCAGTCCTGAATATTGAGCCTCGTCTCTATTTCCAGACTTTTGTATTAAGCATGCATTCTTGGTTTTGATAAATGACAGTCCTGTTTATAATTGACAGAAAAATTCTGAAGTTGTGAAAAACACAATTGATTAGATAATCTCGATATTATTTTTCTTTGCAAATTAACTGTTGTTTGTTTGAAATCAATTCTGTCTATGTTTGATGACTGGAATTTTATTTTCTGTTCCATATTCCACTGGTAATCCGATTGATATAGTTCAAATTAAATTCATGAATGCTTATGAAGTGTTTATTGCTATGAATTTTGATTTGAATACTTTTTATTTTATTTCTGAGAATGATTAAAAATATGGACTGTTTCTATATAAGATCCATGTGAATTTTTATTATATATGTTTATCCATGCAGAAATAAAGACATACAGATATAGAGATGCCTGCAATTGGTGAAAAAAAAAATAAAAAAAAATGTTTCTGTATAAGATCCATGTGACTTCTTTTTAACACATACAGATATAATGATCACTGAGATTGCCAAGGATATGGAGTTATTAGATCGCTGCCAAAAATTTACCTTTTATTGATATCGCTTACAAATTTGCTATTCTCTATCTATGGAATAATGCAAATCAATTCTCGTTAGATCCTGCTACACTATTTTACTCATAGGTTTGATTTAAAAGATCTAGGGTTCATGGTATGCTATATTTGCATATCAGGAAAATCTCCTTTTGTTGATGATTGAACTAGAGTTCAAGTCTATAACTCCTTTGCATTTGATATTCTTTGTGATTTATTTATTTATTACAGATCTGAAAAGAGAAGGATAGATGCATGGCATATGATTTTATTATGGATCTGAATTCTGAGTGCTGGAAGGATTCCTTCTGACTATTTTGTTATATCAGATATATATATATTAGAATCTTCTCAGCATTGATTGATTTTGTGGCAGACCCATTCCTTCTATTCTGATAAATTCTTATAGAGATGAGGTATGCTAGATCCTTTCTCTGCTAATTGATTTTTGTAAATCCTTTATCAGTGGTTAGGTAGAAAGGGTATGCATCTTTTATTTTAATTAAACGTGTTGTGGATCTGGAGGTCCATAGCCTTCAGTTAGATAGTGAAGAATGTCTGCAT
Organism: Pseudotsuga menziesii; assembly: GCA_001517045.1. Taxonomy (NCBI): domain Eukaryota; kingdom Viridiplantae; phylum Streptophyta; class Pinopsida; order Pinales; family Pinaceae; genus Pseudotsuga; species Pseudotsuga menziesii. The sequence goes on along the minus strand of LPNX010271307.1, from coordinate 18,673 downwards.
GTTTTGTTTTATATGCTATGTGCATCTGGAGCAGAATAGTTTTCTCAATGTTATGACCACTGGTTAGACTAAATGTTAAGCTATTGTTAGCTAAATGACATATGTTTTGGTTTAAAGTTGTGGCAGTAATTACTAGGCAAATGTTTATTTATTCAAGGAGCAATACTGTATGTTTTATTTGAAAAAATATAGCCTTTGGTGCAATTTGGTTTTGTTGATTTGAGCGGTTTATGGTATTATGGCTTCGGAATAGCCCTGTGAATTGCTCATAGTTGAAGGTGTTGTGAATAGATAAGCACGCTAAAAATTATGATGGAAATGGCTAATAGTATTACCAAACACCAACTTCATGAAGACAGCTCTCCTGTTGAAGAGATGCCCACTATTATCTCAAGTTTTGTTTTGGAATTAATTATTTGCAGGATGCCCATCTAAGTGGTTGAAATTATTTTTTTATGGATATTGTAGAAGGGACAGTTCTAGCTAAGGTAGTTGTAAATTGGTCCTTTTGATTGGGATTTTCTGACCTTATTATGGCAAGGCTGATTGCAGGCAATTTACTTGTTTAGAATTGCTAACAAATTTTGGATGATTGTCTTATGGCATTGACAAGCACTTTAAAAGTTCAAATGTGGTATATATAAAAAAATTGCAACAGTAAGTGAATTTTTCTATTGTAAATTGGAGTTGATAAGTGGTTGCATTGTCAAAATCTTCAGGTTTTATGTGTTTTCTTGCAATGGTGTTAGAATAATAAATTGAAAGGAATTGTGTGGCTCCTTGCAAATGCCTTCTTGTCAATTTTGGTGATAAAAGCATCTTATCGGATGAATGAAAAATGAAGTAAGGCATGACTTATGCAAGAATTTTGATGTTCTTTGAATTGATAATATGATAAACTAATCACCTATAAAGTGTTTTGCAGGCATGGGGATTTATGGCCATGAAAGAAGCTAATGCTCCAGGACTATGATGAGCTAAATCCCATGTGTATAAAGTTATCACCAGAAGAGGGAGTGGTGATGGAGGTAGTGGTTAAAATCTACCTTGTTTTTCCCGAGGCCAGCGAGGGACCATTATGCATTCTGGGGACGCCCAGATGTAAGACAAGTGGTTAAGACTCATTCCGCACACATTAGAGGACTGTCACATGAGTTGGGGGACTCTGTGAAGAGAATAACCTCTAGGCACTGTGGAGGTGTGCGAGAACGGAGTGCCTCAGCTTGGTGAAGCACCCTAAAGGAGATACCTCTAAGAGGGGTACATGGTATCGTCCTTGTGTTGGGTGGCTTGAATGAAGAATAGTGACAAGCACCCTGAATAGCACAGAGGAGATACATGAAGGGTTGGTATCGTCCTTGTGTTGGGTGTCTTGAATTGGTACTTGGAGTACTGTTGGCACTTGATGTGCTGGGATGGAGGACATCCAAAGAAGAGAACAATGCCAAGGAAAGGTACATGCAGTACAGGTAAACTGGTACCTATATGTCATTGGCAATACAACTGATATGCTATGAAAAAAATTGCATTTCTGAGTTTTATATTTCGATGCTAGTATGCATGCATATGTCTGATTTTAAATGCAGGATCATGACTTGAAATACAAGCAAAAAGGACGACTCAAAAGGAAAGGAAAAGTTATTGAAGAACAAGAACACCGAGGACGGTGTTAATTTTAGGGGGAGAGGATGTAATGTCCCTCTTGTAAAACCCTTGAATGCTATGTAAGGTTTTGAATATTATTGTATTCGTCTTCTGATGAGGAGCCCAAGGCCAAGGCCCCACCAGTAAGACCTTGAAATTAATACAGTCGAAGATCCAAGCTGTAGGCTTAGCACATGGACACAATTGCTGACAGGGAAATTGAGCCTATAAAGGCAGAAGAGTAAGATTAAGGGCCTCCTAACTACTACCATAATCAGCCCAAACTAAAATACCTTAACCTAGCATTCAGCTCTAAAATATGATTGAGCTATGACAGAGGGGAATTACCTTCCTATTTGGCTTGGACCCCCAAAGGGGTGATTAGTTATAAAGTTTAACGAAAAACAAAGGGAAACCACCAAGGGACTTAAAATCCAAAGGAACTTCAGGTGAAAGTTTACATAGATGGGGGTGGGGCACTATTTATGCATAAGCAAAGAAATAAGCTTTATAAATAAGTATGCATAATTGACATACCCATAATAATGGAGCATTATAATAGAAAAAATAAAGAGGTACCCTTGTATAATATATATATATATATATAAATATATATAAAGGACCTCACATATGATCAATGCCTAATTCATGTAATTAGAGGGTAAATGACATATCATTTAATTATTATTTTATTTTTGAAGTAGGTGATGATAGTGGAAAAAAAAACCGTTACTTAAATTACATCCAGAAATTAAAGAGACATCATTTAAATTCCACTATTTGACTTTTATGAGAAAAGGGAGTATGTCTCCAAGATTTTCTTTAAATGACCTAAAGGAAACTTGTAAGCAAGTTTCACCACTAGTCGCATTGGATACTCACCAACTAGAATCATGACTATAATTGGAGCAAGATGTTGTATACCGGTAAGTAATAAATTCTTTCTTTTATCACTTTGGGAAAGTGTATCTGAATCCCACACATCTCAGTTGACTCCTCTGGGAAAAGGATTAATTTATGGGTTTTTGCGAAGGAGGGACCACCGTCTGATTAAGGTAACTGTTAAAGAAAGTTACTGATTTTTCTTGGGTAAGCCCTAGAAATCAGCTACGTCGCGGATCTCTTGGCATGCTTCCTGTAAGAAATAGGAAAGCCGTTATGAGGGAATGAATTTTCCTACTTACCGGGGGCATGACTTTTTTTGGGGAATCACTTCTTAAGGGGGAATTCAGCGATAGGATGGGGGGAAGAGTTTTTCTTTCCGGTGGATAGTACCCGCTGGGGGGTAACCGGTGGGTGGTGGTAGCGTGGCAGAGATCACAGGGTACGGGGAGGAATCGTATTGCCAAGGGATGTGATTCTCCAAAGATAACTACTCACTGCGTATTCACCAAGGTACATTTTTTGTTGTTCTGTGTTTTTCGATCTGGTAGGTGTTTTCCCTTACCTTTAAGGATCGAATACTCTGACTGTGTTTTGTTTCCTCACCAAATTCAAGGGCAGAATGAAATTCCCTCAAGGTGGGCCTCTCGAAATCGATTACAGTCTATCACAAACACTCTTTTAGGATATTTTGCAATAGTTCTTTCTTCTCTGATAGATCTCCATAGCGCTGGGTTATGAAGCGGTTACAGATCGCTTGCTAGTGTAGATTTTGAAAGCCAGGCATAAATCGATTTGAATAATCGATCTGCGCAGTCAATGCTTCTGTTTTCCTTGTCGTTAGATCCATAGCAAGAGCGCGCGAGACTAAGATGCCTATAGTTGTTCTATGATTTCATTGGATTGTGGACTTTATTTCCATGTAGTCATGTTCATAAAACCGCTTATGAAATGGTGGCTCCCTTTTTATTTTCACATATGTAATTTTGAGTAAGATCAAGGTAGCTTCCTATCGTTCTCCCAAACCCCTGCGCAATCCATGGAGTAATGTTTAATTTAAAATACAATCTAGGGTATTTGTTGTCATCCTTCCCCAAAACTTGCGTTGCTTGGGCATTGCTTTGTTTTAAATGAGGTTCAGCTCAAAAAGGGTACCTATTTCTCCTTCGATTGCCTGTGCCGAAACCTTGTGTTATCTTCCCACTATTTCTGCATTGTATGTATAGTACTAACATCTGCATTCATATCGAAGAAGAAACGTGGCATCTTACTTTATTTGTTCAGTACAATGCAGCTAAGTATCTAATTCGAAGGTTCTCGTGTAGATATGGGTTGTGCGACTATTGATTTATACTGCTTAGAATCTCAAGGATAGTACACTGCACAAGATATGGATTTGTCTTCAGTTTTCACGAGGAAAAAGCTCCTAGTTTCTGTACACACTGAGGATTAGCGACCTGCGTAAAGGACTGATTATTATTTATGTACTTTATATGTGCCTACTCATTATGAAAATGTAGGAATAATTTCTATGATTTATTATTGGATATTCTGTGCATTGGTATGGAATGAATGATCTAAAGTAACAAGTATAATGGCCGTAAAACGCCACCCCTTCTATGGTAAAGAGATCTAGTTATATGACTAGTATAGAAGGTTATGTTTTCGAATGTTAAGTTTTGAAAAGAGTAAGTATGTTCCTGTGTAAAAACACAATATGTATACTGGAGTAAAATATCCTCTTAT
>LPNX010271307.1:0-13600 GCA_001517045.1 Pseudotsuga menziesii | reverse complement strand
AACAAAGTAATGTTAGCCTCCACGGCCCACGTTGAAAATGCAGCACCCAAATTCGTTGTACCAGATGATGTGAATGTTTAACTATTATTATTTATGAAAAGCTATAAACTAATTTTCTTAAATTTATTTGATTTGAATTTAAATGAAGACACTTATCGAGCCTCCATTTATAGAGTGGTAGAGGAATCTCGCCATAAGTCACAAATTGGATGGCAGGCACAATTCTGACTAGTTCTCCGCACTATTTTTATGCAGTTGAATACTATCATGCCTATTTAGTGAAAAACTGGCTGGCTCTAGCTACCTTGCGGAGCAAACATAATCTCCCCAAATCACATTTCCTGTCTGAACATGCAAGCTTTGCACAACCAGATTACGTAGAAAAGATTCCATTTTCTATGCAAATGGACGCGTGATATATTTATATACATGTACAGTACATTATTTCAGCACTTATAATGGAGCTAATTCCTCCTGCAGAAAGATATTAGTAGGAGTTATGGTGTCGGGTTATAACAAGAGGCGTTTTTGAAGCACCTAGACTTGCGTCAAAAATTGAGGAGGCATTATGGCTGATTCTTAGCTAATAAACGTTGAGCTTGAATGCCTTAATTATTTGGTCACCGAGCCATTCATTTATTTTACCTTGACTATGCGCCCATTGTTGAGGCGTTACTGGAATCCAAGAGCTGAAATCTTGGAAGCCCTCGGGCGGGGAAGGGAAAATAAAAATCCTCGCCGTAGAGTTAGAATGGACAGAGGGGGCTCCAGCATTCCAGGAGGGCTCGGCTTAGGGTTTTCAGTTCCCTGTCCTGAGATACACCTCTCCATTTTTGGGCACGGAAAAGGGGAAGATATACCTCTGCGTATGCTTGAAGAGGAAGAACCTCGGCGTTACGGGGATTTGGCGTGGTGAGCTGGAAGGGGGAAGGTTCGACTACTAAAGGCATAATGGTATGTCTGCATTGTTTTTTGTGTTTGAACCATGAGTTGGGCACGGTTGATTGCTATGTTTGAATCATGGGTGTCTACGTTTTGATGTCTACAGTTTTATATGAGTGTTTTCGTGGGTTACAACAGGGGTCTGAAAATATTTTGTTTAAGCCAGCGTTTTGTTGGTAGATTGGGTAGATATATATACATATATATATCTTGTGCTTGCATTTTAATGATTCATAATGCATAGTATGCCTGCGTATTATGATCTGGAACTTACAGTTTGTATCAGCGTGTTGCATGGTGCAGACCCAATATGTGACGGGTGTATGTGTTTCAGGAATAATTTTAATGTATACCTGTGATACTTAGTTTCCATTTTTATATGATGGTTGTGTAATCCCTACGCCGTCTAAAAGAAACGACCTCGTGTTGTTTTGGTAAATATTTCGAAATCTGTATAGAATACATCGTGTTGGGATCGGGTAGTGCAGTCGACTGCTGCATCTGAATGCTTGACAAAATTTTGGATTTGGCATCAGTACTTAGTCAACCATAGGGAATCGACTTGATCTTAGTGTTCCAAGTTACGGTTTCTCAAAAGTAAAATAAAAGGGCCTGTAACCTCTTGAAGACCGCAATCTCCTTTTTGGCATAAGGAACGACCTTGTTAGATTCAAGGAATGTTGGTTTTCTTCCAACGACCCCAGCGAGTCAAGCCAGTATTGCTGGTTGTGCATTGAATGAGAGTGTGAGGTTTTCTTTTCGAGCAACCCCAGCGAACCAAGCCAGATCTGATGAATTTACATTTGGATGGGAATAGTGAATCTAGTCCATTTGTTCTGTTTTGAGCTTTAGTTTTGTGATTTTGGATTTTTGTTTGCATCTGTGTGTTGATCTGGTCTATGGCCGCGCTGTGCAAAAGATATAGGTTATAATTTTATACCTGCATTGTTAAAATTATGGTGGATTGTGTATTGCCTGCATAGTGCATCATTGCATGCTTCTAGCGTTGGGACTAGATTATTAAACTTGATCCCTTGCTGTTGACTATTACCTGGAGCTAAGTCATATTAGCAGCATGGTAGGCGCCCAGTAGTTCATAATCTTTTGATAGCTAGGTAAAGATGAGTGTCCCGGAGACTAATAAATATCTCACTAAGGTCAACAATTTTCTTTGAAACATTTTTATATGGTCAGCGATGTTAAAGAAAGCAATTGTAAGAAATTTACAGTTTAAGGTAAGGAAATTTTGAATGGCAGTGTTGAGGATCATTTCTAGGTATGTTTCAGCCATACAATGTGAGGTGACAAATTGCTTGTATGTGCGTCAATAATTTGTGAGACGACATATGACTGTTCCTTTAGTTTAAATTTTCGTATTATATTAGGCGAAAATAACCTTATGTAAAAGGTAAGCAATGTGATAAAATGTCTTATGCAGAAATGCCTTTTGGTAGTGGATTTGAAAAACTGACATTAATCAGTCCGCATTCGTATGTCTTATGCAAACCTGTAGACTGAACATGTATTTTTTCTGGAAAACTCTGAACTGTAATATCCAATCCATTACTTACGGGACAAACTCATAATTTCATTATGACTGCCTGAAACAGCTAGTAATTTGACTAACAAGAAGTATAAAGATCTTGAGGGAATGTTCTATTGTGACAGCAAAGTCACGAGGTATGTTTTATATCGCATTGGCGTATTCTGTAAACAGAGTCATGGGTGAGTTTTTATTATTAATCCAACTATTTTAGTCATTTACTGCATGCATATATAATTGTTACCTTGACAAATTGGAATGGAGGCCATGCCTACTCTAGGAGCTCATCCAGGGATGTGCATTAGAGGAAATTTGGGGTCTAAAATGGGCCTTATAAGAAAATGTGCCAAAATAAGTTTTTGTGAGTTAGAATTCAAGAACCAATAGAATTTCAATAAAATAAGTCAACCATAATGGTTGAATTGACATATTTGTCATTAAAAAAAACTACTTTTTTTGTTCGTATTTTTGACATATCTCATTGTGTTTTTACTCAAATTTTGATCGGGAGAGCTCGTTGGATGTGGAATTTGATTCCACATCCAACGAGTACCCACACTGCATACTTTTGACGGACCCCGCTACCCCAAAAACAAGAAATACCTGAAAAAACGTGATGATGATGTCATCATCACGTTTTTTCAGGTATTTCTTGTTTTTGGGGTAGCGAGGTCCGTAAAAATTATGCAGTGTGGGTACTCGTTGGATGCAGAATCAAATTCCACATCCAACGAGCTCTCCCGGTCGAAATTTGAGTAAAAAAACAGGGAGATATGTCGAAAATACGAACACAAAAAGTAGTTTTTTTCTTTCTTCCTCCAAAATTAATCAATATTATTTTATAATTTTAACTATTATTTTATTATTTTCCTTAGGAGGTCCATTTTAGACCCCAAAATTCCTCTAATGGTATGTGTGGGCCTCAGGATGAGGTTTTCTATTTTGTATAAGAAGATGATGGCACTTCATTTATGATGAAGATTGTACACCCTGAGCGGTGGTTTTTAATTGATGAATAAAGAGGAAAACATAACCTTCGGTGGACATAGCCTCGTGGACGAGGTGAACCACATATATCAGTTCCTTGATGTGTATTACTTGTACTATGTGTTTTGATGTGTACTATTTTTATGTCCTTGGATATTCTGGGTCAATCTCTTTATCTGTTATGATATAAATGGTGGAGTGACCTTTCTATGAATGTTTTAAATGCAAAATAAAAGATAGTTTTACAATGGTTGAGTGTAGGTACTGCTTGATATGGTGAAAAGGGTAGTAATTTATTATAACATAATGTTAGCAAGAGCAAATGGTCGATTTTAATTGGTAATGATTAATGCTGATATATATATATATAACCAGAGTACTTTCAGGAAATGTTGTTGGGGTACGGTTAATAGCACTGGACAAACTTCCCTAAAATGCCAGTGACAACATTGATTTCTTTTGTAGCAGCAGCATTTGAAAAAAAAATGAAAAACAATTTTCCACCTTTGCCACCTATAATGGTATCTAGGTACAAGAGGTACATTACAAGGCTGGATTGTATTCTTTATAGACTATGTGTCTTTATACCATGATTTTTCCAGGATGGAAGCCGAATCGGATGTGGCAATTTGATTCTTTTAGGATCTCTGTGTGAGCAACAAATCGATCTAGAGTTAGAGAGTTATTTCCTTATTTTTTTACTCTGTCGCTTGTGTGTGATTATAGAAAAAGGGGTTTCGATCCGGAGTTTGATTTTTATGAATCTGTTCCTTTCCATTGATGAATGCCTTGGATGTTCTTAGTTAAACTTTGTTTGTGATACCGATCTGCTGAGAGTTTGAATAACGTGTTAATTAAGACCTCTACTATTTTGATGCACGCGATTTGAGGTATTCTGGATATGTTTAATTGCATTTTCAATATTATAGAGATCCGGCAATTTTCTAATGTACAAAGTTGTTTTCTGTTTGAAGGATGATATGGAAAACGACTGATTTTGTTGTGTTTGATGTGGGCTGAAGATTTGTTTGGTATAATTGCCGAAAAGGGTCACACAGACCATTGACCATAGAATTGTTATCTCTTGTATGATACAGTATTTAAACTAAGGTTAAAATGTAGATAATGGAATGGCAGACGTTGCAATATCATCTATGCCCTCTGTTCTGGCAATCTTAAGTTTAGGGTTTTATTTTGAATGTGCTATTTACTTTTTACTTTTTGATATTTTACTACAACAGAGCATACCTTAAAAAGGTGTGATTCAGTCAGGAGATGTTGATTTAAAGCCAAATTTCGTCATTATTATGAGTTGTAATAAAGAAGGAAATTTCGAGTTGCAAACGTCTCTCTGAGGAGACTTTAGACAAGGTGAACTAGCCATGAAGGTGGATGCACCATGACATTGTAATTACTCTCCCATAAGCAATAAAAGAAAGCAAATTGGTGGACATAGCCTCGTGGATGAGGTGAACCACGTGAATACGGTTGTCTCTGGTTGTCTCGTCCTTTGTACTTTTATGTTGTGCATGTTTAATTTGTTTATGGTGATGTTAGTATGAATGCACTATAAAGGTTTGTTGAATGGAAAAGTTACTAAGATTATTTTTGTAGACTCCTAATTAGGAAGTACATTACTTGGAGAGTGTAAAGCTTTAATAAATGAAAGAAACAAGAAAAAAATTTACCCCATTTTTCCTCATTACGCAACGAGATAACTCGGGGGACATTACAGCAGAGTTCGCCACTCTTGGGCTACATCTCCAGGCCACTTCAAATGGGTGTTCTTGGAATACCTCTATTCTATTTTAGACATAAAAATAAATAAATGACACCACTCAACTCCTCGCAAATTTCTTAGAAAAATGAGTATATAGTTGACTATATGTGCCTCAGGCCTCCTCTAGCATGTAAAATGAGACAATCTACCTATAAATAAGATCAAATAATACAAATTTTATGAATTTTTCCTGAGGATATGTCCCATCAGTGGCCTTTGCACCTCAATATCTATGCATATACCATGTCTTGGTCTTGGTGCAAAGTTGCATTGTTCTATACTTCAAACTCCCAAAATCTCAACTCGTGGCTGGAAATCGTGGTTTTGATATAGTTTTATAGTGATTTTTTTTATGTTCATGGGCCATGGTCCATCCACTTGTTTTAGAAACCCAACCTTCACTCCAATATTCAATGAAATATTCTTGATCCTTATCACGGATCGTCGTGACAACATGTTGGTTAAAAAATATTAGGAGCAATATCATCAAATGTTGTGATTATAGAGTACGTGTCGCAAGGGCAAAGTGGGAACCTTATAATAATTATTATTATGGAATGTAATATCCATAACTAAGGAGCATGGTGATTTAGTGTCATTTTATTCAAAGAACAACTCTGTAATCCAATGTTTTGTATATGTCTTGGCAATCATTGTTATTTAATGAAATACTAAGAATCTCCTAATAGATGTGTGTGTTGAATTACTTGAAGGTTTGGACAACATCAAAAGGAAATACTTGATTGCTCATGCAAGGGAAGGGTAAGAATGGGTGTGTGAACCCAAGGGAAATGTGTATATCATAACATTTATATATTTTCAATATGCATTTTTATTATGTTTAGTAAGTGAAGAAAGTTGTACTTCAATGCGATAGAAACAACAACCTTGACTAGCTTTTATAAATTATGATAAGGATTTATGATATTAGTGATAGTGGAGATTTACAATCTTATATGGCTTATGTTGGATATATTGAGGTATGCCTATTAATTAAGGATCATATTGGAAAAATTAAAAAGATATATAAATATATTTTGGGAATGGTTGTATTTTTAATATAATAATTCTTGGGATTGGTTAATCTCATTATTCAATTGGATTAATTAAATTGGTGTACCCGAAATATATAAGTTTAATTTTTCCACAACGTACCCCAAATATCTACAGATGGTTGAATGAGTATGTTACAATTTGTGCATTCTTAACTATAGTGATAACAACACAATTAACCCTAATAATCACCTCATGATTGAAAATTAGACAATATATATTTATTTATAGATTCCTATGATTTAAAGATCATAACATAGACGTGGTTCTAATAGTCATAAGAATATCAAATTTATTTGTGACTTCCCTAGATGTAAGACCAATCATTTGGAAAGAAAAATCATTTTAGAACAATATGTCTAGTCAACACATTTTGTCATTCAATATTGGTATTCACTAATTATAATTCCCTAAGAATTCAACTACTTTATACGTCACCATAAAAAATACAATAAATATATACACACATACTACTTCTTTTATGTCACAAGCTTAACTATATCAATTTAATCAAACCACATCTCATCTGTTTTAAACACACATTATTCCTTTTGAACATTAGCGCATATATAATAACATTTTACCTTTATATCACATAAATTACTTCAACACTATCATGACCACTAACTTTTAACAATAAATGCCTATAGTTACCAACATAGATCCAAATCCTAGGCTCTATCAAATGTCTAGACGGATCAAATTTTCTCGAGGTGCAAATATCTTGAGGTACAAACCTCTTCTTAGGTATCCATTGATTTGATTCAAACCAAAAGGCACATCTTTTCATTTAAGGCCCACATATAATTTTATTATTATTAATATTTAATATTATTTAGGCCGACATATAATATTTTTTATTAATTTTTATTTTGTTAGGAATGAACATTGCATCATTTCCCCACACATGGTTTTAAAACCATATGCAAGGCCCCCCACAATGATGGGTTGTTTAGGAGGCCTTGCACATGGTCCTAAAACCATTTGCAAGGCCCTCCTAAACCAAGTACAATAAAACCATGGGCTGTTTAAGCCTTGCACATGGTTTAAAAACCATGTGCAAAGCCTTCTAAACCATGTACAATAAAACCATGTGTTGTTTACAATGCCTTGCACATGGTTTTAAAACGATGTGCAAGGCCAAGATTTTTTTGCGGATAATTCAATTCTGTGTTTTTTTCTTGACCCACCTATTTTTTTTTATTGATAATTAAATTTTTACATTTTTTGCCGACATGTTAGAAATGTTACATCACGTTGCAAGATCTCTCCCATAATATTCACTATCACTATTATTTTTTTCCGACATGTTACAAACGTTACTAACTTTACATCAAGTTACAAGATCTCTCCCATAATATTCACTATCACTATTATTTTTTTCCGACATGTTACAAACGTTACTAACTTTACATCAAGTTACAAGATCTCTCCCATAATATTCACTATCACTATTATTTTTTGCCGACATGTTACTAACATTACATCACGTTACAAGATCTCCTTCATACTGGTCTGTAGAGTTCCTCTCGATGCAATGATTTCATCACGTTACAAGATCTCCTCCATACTCGGTTGTAGAGTGCCTCTCGACGCAATAATTCTAACAAAATTTCACTAGTCATAAATTTATAGTCTATAACCAGCATAGATCAAAATCTTAGGCTCTATCAAGTGTCGAGAGGGATCAAATCTCTTCGTAGGTATCCATTGATTTGATTCAAACCAAAAGACACATATTTTTATTTAAGGTCCACAAATAATATTTTATTATTAATATTTAATATTATTTATGGCCCACATATAATATTTATTAGTATTTTTTATTTTGTTAAGATCTAACATTACAACATTTCCCCATACATGGTTTTAAAACCATATGCAAGGCCCTCCTACAACCATGGGTTCTTTAGGAGGCCTTGCACATGGTCTTAAAACCATTTGCAAGGCCCTCCTAAACCACGTACGATAAAACGATGGGTTGTTTAAAAGGCCTTGCACATGGTTTTAAAACCATGTTCAAGGCCAACATTTTTTATTATTTTGTTAAGTAAAAACATTACAACATCTCCCCCATATTGTTTTTTTTTCCTCACCCATATTTTTTTACTGAAAATTAAATTTTTACTTTTTTATTGTTTTGTTAGGTAGGAAGATTACAGCATCTCCCCCATATCAAGTTTTTTTTTCTCGCTAACATTTATTTTGGCCTATAATTAAAAAGATTATTTTTGTTAATAAAAATAACGTTACATAACGTTACAAGGTATCCCCCATACTGGACTGTAGAGCGCCTCTCGACGTAATAAAAAGTGTAAATTGTGAGGGTATCCATTTCATCGATTTATTTGCTATATCTAACCTATTTTATTGGACTTTACCTCACTTTGAATAAACTCAAATAACAAATTCTAATTAAACAAAGTATGAGTTATAACCTTATTTATAATTCCATTGGAGTACTAAATTTTTTATGTCTTAAACTATTTTTCATAACATTAATATCAATATTTATTTAAATAATAAATATGTATAAAAAAATTTCAACTTCCTATATTTTAATCATTTCCAATCTATTCAGATTTATAAAACAATTTAATTTACCAAATGCTTTATTTTACCATTAGAATGCATTCTATTTAGAAACCATTAAGCTACATTCCAATTTTATTCCATATTTTATTTGTATTTACAAACCATTAAGGTATCTTACAATTTTATTCCATATTTTATAGTAGTTGTATGGGTGTTATATAGTAAGTTTTTTGTGTTTCATTTACTATTTTCCAAATTATGGGAAAGAAGGTTCCACTTTATGTATATTTCCCTATATTTCTCCAATACAATAGAATCTAAAAATCCATATTTTAATCATAGTCCCCATGTATAGCACAATATTTATATTATACATGAATCCAAGATGTAATAATACTAGATCTAAAGGATTTTTTTAATAAAATTGTTTTATATATTTTTATTTTTATGGAATTTAATAAGAATTATATATGTTACATACCTACAAATATATACATAAAATATTATTGAATCTTTTACTTTTTTTATTATCTTCAGATATAAAAAAACAAATGCCATAGGTTTGAATAATCTCATTATAAGTGGAAGTGGAAGGTCTACGAAAAATGGATCGATCACTTATAAATTTCTACATAGTATAAATCCATAAACTTACACCCAACGTCGTAACAAATCATTTACCAATACTATACTATGGTATTAAAGTAAAAAAAAAATCCTAAATTACTAACTATGAATCTTATTTGACAAACCACCGGTAAGTACACCCAAAAATGTGACATTTAATTTATCGGGTCCACACTTCTTAACAAGACAGACGAGGATTATTTTGGTTAGCCTAGATGTTATGCAAAAGTGTAACCGGGGTAAGCACTAAGACTAATGTCAATAAATAAAATAATAGGTTGAGATCACCGATCGTCAACAAAATCCATAATGATCGGCGATATTGATCTCAAGTACAGTTTATTTCAACGTCATATCCACATGACCAAACTAACTGCCGGCTCACAACGCATTACATGCAATTATTACATATCTAAACATCCAACTTTAGAGTAAAACTGCCAACTCACTTGTCAAATGGTTACTTGCTGGAGGCAAATTGATGAGCCTAAGTTGACTCACATATGAAAAAATCTACATGATCCATTGGTTAAGTATTTATGTTGGCTTAAACAGTTAAGAATCAATGAAATTACTGAGTTAAAATCGGTCATCACTACAACAAGCCGGTGATTAACCATAAATTAGGTGATCACGAGATCTTCCCTTTATTTATAAGAGTTAAAGGTAAGCGAACATGGTTTTCCCTCCCATGATCTCCCTCTAACTATCAAATCAACATATGCTGCGTATAGAGCAAGGTGAAGCTATGAGTTGTAAGCGTGGAAAAATATGGTAAACATGCCACTTGGCAGATATATTAAATTTCTAATGATAGTGTTCCAGGAAATTTAAGCTCGCATTTTATTAAAAACTTTTGTGATTCATTGAATTACACTTTTCTATAATTTTATCAAGTCGGACTCATCTTTTAAGCAACAAGAAAAACTAAGCTTAATACAAAAGAACTCCAATGGCTTTACCGTTGTTCTCTGGAGTAATAGAATATATTTGACACCAAACTTCATAACAAGAGTATATAGTGTAGTTTTGATCAAACAGGAAACTCCATCGTGAGAGCCTTCTTTCCTTTGTCTGAATGTCTTTGCAAGTAAATGATAGATTCCCAAATCCTTGACTTTTCGCTTCTCGTGAATGGTTTTACATAATGATAGAAAAAGAGAGGGAACATAGTTTATTTCTTGTTTTTGAGATCAGTTTTGTTAAACTTCAATGCAACAAAAAATATCTTCTCCTTCGAAGCATGTGACAATTACATTAACATAACATATATACTACCACAATACCATCGTAAATAAGGTAAATAACATAACATTGTACTCAGTGCATAATTTTAACTAAACAATTCAATTTTTTTTTAATATATAAGTTAGATATATAACCTGTTTAGGATTGTTACCAATATGATAATCATAAGAGAATAAATATAATTGTTAGCTATGTAGCTCACTTCAATCTAACAAAGTTGTTAACTATGTAGCTCACTTCAATCTAACAAAGTTGTTAGCTATGTAGTTGGTATATAATAGTGATCCTTTAAAAATATTCCTGGCAAAAAAGAACTCAAGACGATAAAGACATAACAATGAAAGAATTTGTTTTTTTATTTTGTGAAATTTGAACTCCTGGATGGTTTTAAATTTATAAATAAACTTAGTTTTTTTAAATACCCATCTTTAAACATGGTTATTTAGAATTTTGAAAATTTCATTAGAATTTCATCTAAAACAAACGTATCCAAAAACCATACTAATGATGATGGTCTGATGTGGAATGGCATAATCGTCTTTCTTAAATAGCCATTTAAAAAAGAGTCGTTGTTAAAAAATATATCTAGCTTGCTTTTATCCATATCCATACCTCGTGCTTTTATGTTCTCTGCTTTAAAAAAATAGCCGTGGTGCTTTTATCTTCTCTCTGCTTAAAAGATGGCCGTTATGCTTTTATCTTCTCAAAAAATCTTATCTAGCGTGCTTTTATCTTCTCTGTGCTTTCAGAAAGATGGCCGTTGTTAAAAATCTATCAGTGTGCTTTTATCTTCTCTGTGCTCTTCTTCAGAAATGGAGGCACTTCGTTTTGTTTAGAATTGCAAGGGATGGGTTGTGGTTTTCAATCTACCTAACGTTTCTTTATGTCCCCACCATGCATTCCATTCTAATTGGCCTTGTTCATGGGTTCCAATTGCATTCTAAGATGCCCGCCTGATCGTTCGCATTCAAGCCCATGGCGAAGGCGCCTGGCGTTCCCTTCCTAAGTTCGCAGGTTTCTTGCTAAACCTCCACTTCTTCAATGGAATTAATGAGTAGCTGCTTGCAATGTTTGCATTATTTTCCAATTGCAGGGCTGCGGGGATGCGGGAAAAGCTGCAGGCTCAAATGGATAAACTACATGCGTCCGGATCTGAAGCTTTGGTACTTCTCTTAAGAAGAAGATGAGCAGATCGTCAAGCCTCGGTAACAAGTAAGTAAGTCGATCAACTCTGTTTGTTCAATCAATTTCCTTTTTCATAAGCGCTGATATTTAAAATAAACCCCGGGCTTCAATTTCCTTCAAATGGCAAGCTTAATTTTGAACTGAACTTTAATATTGATTGTCCTGTGAAACTGTGCAGATGGTCTCTTATTGCAGGGCTTTTGACCAGACGGACGGACGAGATAAAGAACCACTGGAACACCCAGCAACACAACCTGCACATCAGTTCCCGTCGCGAAGCACGAAATTCCGGAGCCAGCGGACGTCTTTGAATAGATCGATCTGAAAGCTCACTGAAGCAGCTGGTCGCTTGTAAAGCCGAAGAGCATCCAGAGCTATCAAATAAATTTTAAAAAAGCTATCATAGAAATTTTAAAAAGATATCCGCAGCTTCTGTGTGAATCTGCAAATAGATGGACTGGTGGATCGATGCGGGTGCTGCTCTTTGATACGAGTAATTACTATTTTCATGAATCCAGAGCTTCATTCACCATCTTTGGAGTTACAGGTATTTAAAATTTTGTTTTCTATTCAATATATATAATTGATTGTCCAGTGTTATTAGGTTTCTATTTGATGTATTTATGTGTTTATGGTTGTTATTCGTTTTTTTCAAATACATAATAATCGATTGATTTATTTGTGGTATTCCATTCTAAGAATAATTTCTGTATCTCTCCAAGAACTCACTCTTCTACTTCAAAACATCCATTCCGAACCGTATTTGATAGGAATTTTTATCTTTCTAAACAACGGTCAAATATTTTTGAATACATTTACTTGGTTTACAGGCAGAATTTATTTGTATATATATTACTTGGTTTGTATGTAACACTCTGTTTATGGTTGGTATTATTTTTCTTTCTAATCAATTTTTTTTTATGTAATAATGGATTCATTTATTTTTCTGCGTTGGTATTCCAATCTAAATTTCTTAATCTTCCCAAGAAGTCACTTTTCTTCAACAAATTTTTCAAGTTGTCTTTCATAAAAAATTTCAAAAAATTTATTTGCCATTTTGTTTGTTTCCCTACAAACCTGCTTTGCTTCTGGGTGAATTAAGAACATATGGGAGCATTTGTGTTGCTCAAACTCCTTATTTTGTTTCGTATCGGGTATTGATATTCGTGAGGAACGGAATTTGATATTCATTTAAAGGACCACAAGATAATGTGTATTTGGTTGATCTTCCTTGGCGCAAACTTGGATATCATTTTCTATTTGACAGTTAAACATTTTCTTAAATTTGTAAATTTATATAAAATGTTTGGTTTAATTTACACAATTTTCATTTCTTAATTTCTATTTAGTTTTAATGTTACACTTTTTAACTTAGGAAAAAGGGTGTAAGTGTATGCAATTTTTTGTTTTTAATTTTCAAAATTTGTATTTAAATGTGTTTTTTTTAATAATATTTATGTTTATTTAATTAAGAAAAAATATATTATAGGATGCATTTATAGAAGATGTAAGAATCCAATATTAAGTGTTTTTTTTGCCAATTAAATTATTTGTATTTTTAATAAATCTTTTATTCAGAAATGTTTTTTAATAATGCATTTTTATTTAGTTATAATATTTAAGTTTATTTAATTAAGAAAAAATGGATTATAGGATACATTTATAGATGTCAAATCCAATATTTAATGACTTTTTTGTCA